>QBDW01004852.1:0-104654 GCA_003261595.1 Maconellicoccus hirsutus
TGTTTCATAAATAACTGGTACCAAATCTCCATGTTCCCGCCCGAATTTTTGAGTTTTGACATCACCAGTCGACGTGGGAGGGTCAAATTAGTCAAAAAAGCTGAAAAAGCTAAAATGGCCAAAAATGGAGTTATGCAGTTTCATAAATAACAGATTCATATATAAAAGGTGTTTATAAAGCTTAAATTGATTTTGAAGGATAACCAGGTACTTGGAATATGTTTTCAAAAGATATAAAATGCAATAGATTTTTTTCTTCTATAGAAACTTTGTCACAAAAAGCTTGCAAATGTACAGTAATCGCATAAACGAAAATAAAATGCAATTAAGTGGAAAGAAAAGGTCAGTAAGTACATTCGGTTGATTTTTTTCATGTAGTAGGTACTTTAAAGGTCAGGTTGATGACCTGATGATTGTAAAAGCTGGTAAAGTTTATCCAAATAACGTGAATTTTAAATTGTCGGTTAATTTTAAAAATAGATAGAAAGGTTGATACTTGATTTTCCTCTTTTTTCTTTCAATTGCGTAAATGAGAAAGAAAAAAAAATTAGAAAATTATTACAAAAAATTTCCCAAAAGCTTTTATTGCTTTTCTCGAACAATACTCCTTCTATATCCATAATCACTTTCAAGCCAAGTGCAGGGTTAAACGACACGTGTCCCTAATTTCGAGGGTAAGTAATTTGCTCGGCGAATCGCTACAATTGTGTCGAGTATACGAATTACCACTTGCTTTTTTTTATCGATAGGAAGCCGTAACATATTGAGACCAGTTTTAATTTGAAAGTAGTACTTGGGCAGTGCAACGTATTTTAATTTTTTATAATGAAAGGGTTAGTCCATTAAAATATCTGGAATAATGTCGACAATTGGTTAGTATAATATTTTTATTTGTTATTTTCAATGTTAACTACCGCGTATATTATCTGAAAGCTATAACTTTATTTTCAATGTACTAAAATCGTGTTGGTTTTTTTGGAATTGTAGTTCTAGAGAAGTGCTGAATGTAGAAAAAGCTTGAACCGTCATAAGACAGCTTTTGACGAGTAGATGTGCAGGTTTTATTAAAAAGTTCAAAAAGCTCGATGGAAAGTTGAGAAAAGAACGTTCAAAGTTTCGACCAATCAGGAGCCAGCATAAGCGAGAGGTCGACCCTTTTCGTATTTTATTACCACCTAACCCATTACTCACGGTTTTGGGTTTTTGTATTTTATTATCGGTTGTTTGGTAAAGATAACGGTTGATGTGACGTCAATTAAAACGTGACGCTTAAAAACACGACGATAAACGTGACATCACGTGAAAGTAACTACACACGACGGTAAAACGTGACGCGAGGCATCAGCGCGACGTCACGTGACAGTAACTACACATGACGGTAAAACGTGACGCGAGGCATCAGCGCGACGTCACGTGACAGTAACTACACGTGACGGTGAAACGTGACGGGAGGCATCAGCGTGACGTCACGTGAAAGTAATTGAAACGTGACGAAGAAAACATGACGTGGTTCCACACATTACAGTAAAATTGAAGCCTATTGATCAATGTTACCTAAATAGTCGTTTGTGAGTGACTATTCGACGTTCGCTTTGTTAAAGATGAAGATGAGAATTAAGAAATGGCTAAAGATAATCCTCAACATTTTGCGAGTAAACTCTTGAAACTAATCACAAGCTTTTGTCGAGTATGTAATTATAGACATAATAAACAAACAATGACAAAATTATGTTGATAGAAATCGCGCATTATTTGTCATCATGAAAATTCCAAATAAGCACAAAAGATTATTTCCGAATCAAACTTTTAATTTCCTTTGGGAAGTGGCAAATTTCAAATCAAAGTTGTTTAATTTTAAATTTAAACACTAAATGATTGCGTGACAGAAACACATCTCTTGATTACTTTTACAGCAGAAAATTTCAATTATTTAAAAATGCCACCTTGATTGTAACACGGCGACGTGCGAGAGCTTTCAACACCGCCGCAAATGTCTAATCGCGAACAGAATCCGGTGTAATGACACTGTAACATATTGTCTTTAAACAGAAATTACTCTCGTCGTCGTAACCCTCGAGAATTTCTCCAAAGTTGAGAGAGGGTTACAATAACAAAACTTATAACAAACAAACGAGACGTAATAAAATGTGAAAACGGAATTCAAATTCGAAAACTTGTCCCCTTTTCTATGCCAATTGGCTTAGTATTGAATTTTTTTTTTCGCTCGTTATTCGTCGATTAAGTTCATTGACGAAATCAAGCGTAGGTTTTGTAAATCTTTCTGCGCCATTTATTTTATCACGAGGCACTTAGTTTAATAAGTTACGTTCGGCGGGTTTGAGAACATTGACGTAAAAGGGTCAGTGACTATGCTGATTTATGGTATGTTGATATTTTTAATTTTATACGTTTTTTGTATCATGTATGAGCGTGAACGTCGAGTAAAAAATTTGTTACGAATGCTATCACCCTCGGTGCGTCGTTGATCCATTACGTGTAATTTAGCCAATCGAACTGAATAAATTAGTTTAATTTTAACATCGTGCCGCGATTTATTTCCATTTAAATATAATCCTCTATACTCCTCAATTATTCCTATGGAGTAATCGTTGTGCCATGCAGAACCTTCGTGCAAATATCCAGCGTATAATTTGTATTCGCTTTAAAGAACGATTAATTCGAACATTCAAAAATTTTTTTCGTTCATCAACCGAGTAATTTAGGTGCGCAAAATTAGTTAAAATTATACAAAAAAACGTATCTACCTACGAATGTAATTTTTTCATCATCGTATTCATCACGATGTAAAAAACTGATTGGTTTGTTTTTTTATAAATGCTTTGTCGGTAACGTAAATATTCCGCTGTCTTTAGCATTGGTACATTTTTCATTGAAAAAAATAGCTCTTGAGGGAAAGTTACTTTCGTCGAATTTCCCAACTATGAAAAAAATAATCGAATGTGTCGTAAGTGGAGAGAAAACACGTCAAAATTGTAACGTTTAGTAAGTTTGTTGGATGAAAAAATCTGCGAATTTCACCACCATTTTATTTTGTAGCTTATATCGTATCAACTTTATTTGATAAATTATAAACACCGAAACCCGTACGTGTAAACTTCACTGTACGAGGTAAAAGTTGGAAATCCTTTATGCATTTTAATGCGGTACAGTCCACCTTTACAGACGGAAATTTCGAAGTTTGTTTTTGGAGGAGGAAATTGAAGATGATCTATTTCTGCTTCGTGTATGTATTCGAAGTACACGTAATAATTGGCGTTGGTATAGTTTGATATTATACTTGTACCTTAGACGTGTAATCAAACGAATATCGTTTAAATGTTAATTAAAACTAATCAAAAGTTAAACAGACTCTTCTATCCGGTGTGAAAATGACAATATTTAAACGAGATACTGAAATTACTGCCTGTTGGGTTCACCCTTTAGTACAATTTGTTTATTTACCTCGGCTCCATCATACGTCGTATATGCGAGAAATGGTTACGACGGCGGCGGGAAGGGAGATAACACATTAATTAAGAGAACGACAAGCCAATTACTGATGTATAGCGCAGCATGGGTCAAACGAAGTTCATTTGCTGGGGAAGAATAGGCGACGCATTTCTACCCTTGCAACGATGCTTTTTAGTTAAGGCAACAGAAAGCCAATCAACTTCTTATGGAAATTCAATGTAACGAAAAGTACTTTTGCGAGCCCGTTTTAAATTAGATTTTTCATTTTTTGAAAAGGGCGCGCACGTTTCCAGCAACTTTTCATTTTACACAGCATTTTCAAGTCCAATGCTTTCGTTTTAACTTTTGCGCAAAACTTATTGAATTCGATCTCCGTAATTTTGTAACCGTTTAGAGTGAATTTCTTGCTATTTTTTTATGCCTCGTATAGAAAAGCAACCGTTCAATAGCGTATAGTACGCTATGTTGGCAATAGATACACAATACTTCAGTCTATAGACCTGAAAGTACGTTGAATATAATATTTCAACGTGAAAATTGAAATCGCGTTTACCTCGGTATTTTTTTTCTTCCTTTATAATATCTACCGCTCGGTAGGTTTCATATATATACATTTTTTTCCTTTACACAATAAACATAAAAGCTAAATTTTTATCAATGGTTGAAAATTTATTAAATTTTTCATATCATTTCTTTGTAACCCACTTTCTCGATATTTATAAAGAGAAAAAAAATTATATTCGACTGAGTGAAAACGCTGATATTTTAGCACAATCGAAGCGACGCGTTATTTTTTCTTATGAAACTGAGATGTTTTTTTTTTTCTCCTTGCGACGCGTTATTACATCGTTTTGAGCCAATAATACGCTTTAAATATTTCATAAAAAGCATATTTTAAGTTCATTTTTCTCCCATTATTACCATTTTTCAGTTCCAAACAAAATTTCAACACTTCACGAACCAGCAATTTTTTTCAAGTTGTTTGCCTCCTGTTTACGTGTTCAAAATTTTTCAATTTAAAAAAATTTTTTCGCGAGTTTTATATTAAATGTTGCTTAAATGCTTAAACGCATATTGACAAAATTTTCACTTTAACTTTCTGCTTGTGATAATTTCACTAGAATAAGCGATCTACAGGGTGTCTCGATAAAAGTTGGTACTCCCTCATCAGCGATTTAGTCCACTTAAGACAGGTTCATGCATGTACGTTTGCCGACCTTATAATTTGAAGGAGTAGGGATATGCTCGATAGAAAATTTTTTTTCAATTTTGTTTTGGATTTTTGATGGTGCGTCACTTGACAATCGTGATAGATAGGAAGTTGTACTTTGAGACGAAAAAACGTCGAGCTTTTGAATGGCGCAAACCAGACTACTTCATCTCACTTTGTTAAAAAGTTATAGCCATTTTAATTTCAAAATTTCAATAATAAAGGAGCAATAAAATTTCTCAATTTTAATGTTTTATGAATTACTTGATAAAAAAATAGAGAATATCATTTTTTATCAACATTTGCGCTAGGTATCTGGTTCCAATAATTAAAAACATTAAAAGTAAAAAAAAAAAAAGAATCGAAAATTTTTTTCAGTTTCAATTTTGAAATTGAAATGGCTATAACTTTTCAATAAAGTGAGATAAAGGAGTCGGGTTGGCCCCATTCAAAAGCTCGGCGTTTTTTCATCTAAAACAATTCATAATAATGAAATCTAATGAGGAAACTTTTCCGAGATTTTTTCAAAAATGCCAAAAAAATTGAATTTTCAACATGTTCTTTCAGATATTTGATACAGTATAGGTCACCTTGATCACCTAGCACAATGATCCACAAATTAGCTTTCCAATGACGCAAGGTGCAACCTCCTATCACAATTGTCGTGTAACACACCAAACGAAATTGAAAAAAAATGTTCAACTGAGCACATCTCTGCTCCCTCAATTTACAAGGTCGGCAATTATGCATACATAAACCTGGTATGAGTGGACTATATCGCTGATGAAGGTGTGCTAACCTGTACCGAGACACCCTGTATAATTCGGATTTTAGAAAAAAAAGGTCAAGAAAAAAACATGAAGTCCTCATCAAATAAAAGTAATATTAAACTTCAGTAGTTTCATTTCGAAAAAACATTTTGTATCTCTTCCTCCCCCTCCCTCTCATGATACATTATTTCATTAACGCGTAATTTCAACTAGCAACGCCGATTTTGTTATCAATCGCGTTGTATAAAAATTGCAGAACTCCAACGCCGCGCAGGAAAAAGCTCACGAAACAAATTCAAATCACATATTCAAACGTAGGTATCAACTTTCTCCCACTGGAAAACTAAATCAGCACGAACGAAACCATGCAATAATAGCCGTAAACCATGAACACTCCGAAGGAATATTACCCTTATTAGAATTTTCTTCCTAATTGATGCCACCTTCCAAATCACTATCCTAAATGCAACACTGATTTTATTAACATCCACTCGCACACAAGAGGGTACATTAAAACCCTGCAGCTCTATGTTATCAACCACTGGCTTAAACTTACATACCCTCTTCTTTCTAATGTTATTAAATGTTAATGGAGGCTCTGCAACCAAAGTGCTAAGTTTCAAGATGGGGGATTCTTTGCGTTGATTGGAACGCAAGAAGTACCGAAGAAAAAGATTATTTTAGGAGTATTTTTTCAAAGATCTGTTAGAATTGTGCTTTTTTTTTCACAGTTTCAAAACGAGAGAGTATACTTGGAAAAAGGAATATAATACCTAATGAAATGTAGTATAGAAGTAGCGCGGTATTACCTGTGAATTTTTTTCATTATTTTATAAGCGAGTAAATAATTTTAAAAAGGATGGTTCATTACTAGTTCTTTATTCAGAATATTTTCGTTCTTTCTGATAAGTAATGAAATAGACCAATAGGAAGTTATTTACCTAATTTTTGAAAAAAAAAAATCATTTTAATATTTCCATGCTGATTAAAAACTTCTAGACATCATATGTTCGGAAGTTCGGAAAATATATCTACGAAAAATATTAAAAAATACTAAATAAACATACCTAGGAAAAAGAAATAAACATGAATATTATAGAAACGATGTGGTCGTAAAAATTAAATATTTCAGATTTCAACTCCAATTAATGGACAAGTTGGGCGGAACTGTTAATTCAACAATTTAACGTAATTTTCCATTTACTATTCGATTATAGTTTGTAATTTAATTTCCCAGGAAGGGTGTAACATTTCAGTAAAAGCTTACAAGATCCTGCCCTTTCACGGGCTACATTGTACAATAACCACCGTGAAAGATACTCTACAAGATGCAATAGGTCACACTTCAGGGGTGAGTTGATGACGTCACGCTTGATCAATATAGTCCTTTATCTGCGTACTATGTGTCCATCAGTGCACAGCCGTTTTATTTCGTTAACATAATGCTGTAAATTCTTCCTTTTCAACTCATCGAAAATAGTTTTTTTCAATTCTTTTGTTTGCTCAAAGCGTGTCAATATTTCCATAATATGACAAGAAAATAATGAGTCCGTCAGGTGTAAAATAAAATACACTTATACAATGTGACGTTAGGCACGTTTTATTTTTCCCATTCTGGCTCGTTTTTACTTACTCGTAATAACAAGCTTAAGGATACAACTTGAGTTTTTTCCTCTTTTCTACGAGGTGTAGGTAGAAGATAACGAATGAGATATTTCGAATCGTTGACAATGTATTTTTTATTATCATTATCTTACCTATTATTATTTTTGTTTGGAGAAAATTATATTCGAATTCAGAAATGATTGAGTAACCTTATTTTCGCAATTATTTTAATCTTTCTCGTAAGCTATGAGTTGTATTAATTTTATTTTTCCGGTGGTGCTCTTCCGCAATTGCACCTACAGATTTATCGAGTTTTCGTAAATTTGCGTTTCTCTTAAAACAGTCTTAAAATAAATAAAAAATAAAAACCCATTATGAACGACATTGAAAATACGGTCAGTTCAAGTCTCGTCGATATTCGTATTATCGAACAAAACAAAACGACGTTTTGAATGAGTCTCTCATGGGAGACATCATTATGTTATACGTGGTTTATTTCCATCAAACTAAAATCTGCCTGACGGAGTAAGCAAAGAATTAGGATATAAAAAAATCTCAGCTTAATGCTTACAGTGTTGTGTTACTAGTGCGGAAAAAAATTAATGATACAATTTTTAACACTACAATGTTTTGGATTCCTTAAGAAAAAAAAGATTGAATATAAAACTGTCTTTATTACGCTTGTGGTATATAAATTATAGCAGGCGTGATGTCAAAAGGATGGATTGTGGTATATTTCTTTTTATTTCAAGGTAAAAAATTGCACGTAGTTTAAACAGACTTTGATTCATTTTCATTATTCGTGAAAAAGAAAAAGTTAATCTAATAAACTAGGAATGGTATAGAAAAATGGTTAAAAATTGAAGAAAATAACGATTATTTTAAATGAAATATTTTTAAAAGGAAATCGTTACATTTATGTCTTCAATCTATGTGCCATATTGATTGATAATGAAGTAATCTACTAATCTGAACTTCAACATACAAGATCTGACAGTAAATTAATGAAATTGATTTTTTTCGCTTTTGTGGTAACACTGCGAAGCTAACATTTTTTATGACAATCTTGCATCCCTCCCTTACCGATTGACATATTTGCAAACCTCGGCTGTGGCAACACTGCGACCTCTTCAGAGATCAAAAATTGAGAAACGCTCAACAGGCCTCATGTCAAGGCACATTCTCGCGGTATCCGGATGTCCTTTTTGATCCTTTTGCAAAGTTTTTCCAGTACATAGCGACAGGAGACCTTTCTAACAGTCTGTCCAACTAGAATGAATTCCCTGATGGACCAACCCGCGGCTTTCAAGGGAGTGGATGAGTATGGAGTTCACTTTTGACTCGCTCTTGCCAGATTTTTTCAATTTTGAGAGCCTAGATCCGGCCCCTTTTGACTTAGCATTTTTTTCGGGGGCTTTGAGGAAAGGACACCACGTGTTGTCAATAATACATCGCTAAAAATGTCAGGTTTGCAGTGTTACCATAAGTGCGGGAAAAAAATCAATCTCATTACTTGTCAGACCTCCTCTTGACAAATTTTATTAACAAATAAGAAAACAAAAACCAAAACAAGAGTATAATTTTTTCCCTAAACATAACGAACAAATATGCCATAATATTTACAAAATAACAGAACTACACATTTCATTACATCATTTCTTATCTACGAAAAAATTCCAACGATTTTTCTATTATTAATTCTTCAGTTCACCAGACGCTTCCAATTTCTTTCTCAGCGATTCTGGCATTTCAGGTGGGGGTGGTCGTGGCAATCGTAAATATACTTTTACCGCGTCATAAATGAACCATTGAGCAGCCGTAAGGGTACCAATCATTACAATCCTAGGCATGATACCTCCCCACATACCTGCAACCGAAAGGTTTCACTTAATAAATAATTCGCTGTGAAAACGTTCTTTTTTTTATTCTCTAATTAAAAGTGTAAAAACGTATAGAAAAAGGGTACAAGAGCCGGCTTACAGCCAACAATACATGCAATTTTAATCAACGTACGAATTAAAAAAATCCACCTTCGACGTTATGAATTTAAACACACAAGGGAAGTCGGTGGGATCTCTTGAGTTGAAAAAAAATACAAATTAAACGCGCTACGATTGAAAATCACGCATCGAAGAGCATTCGAACGTTAAAATTTCAACGGATACCTCTAAGTTTTAATTTAAATATTCTTGTGTGGTAATCAAATCACGATTTTTTTCTGTTCGTACGCTTATTCGAAATATAGATGGAGATATTATAACAGTGAAAAAAAATCAAAAGCTCATTTAAAAAAAAATTACGGTGAAATCCGTTTGTAGAGAATGTAAAGTAGATTAACTTTTTTCGCTACCACTAAATAAATACGTACAAAGAAATATGGGCGCTCATTTTCTGCTTTAAGTGCTATAAAAAGCTTTTACTGAAACGTTTACAAACTCTAGTCTGTAATTTCGGCGCCGTTTAATATTCTTTTATCGTCGTCAATGACGGCATTGCAAAAAGTCAAAAAGCCAAAGTAAATGTGAACAAGAAAAACATGGTGTGTTTTGGTGTTGTTAAATAATTTTATTAAAACATTTTTTCGATTTGTTTTAATAATGTTTTCCCTTTTTATTCTGTTTCTCAAAAGCGGTAAAATATTAAAAAGTCGTTTCAACTTCTGATATGGGTTGTTTGATTTTTTTTTTTTGTTTCCTTTACTCCTTTCTCTTCAATGTAAGAACAGTGTAAGTTATATTAAAAAATGGAAATATTCGAGACGTATACGTTACAAGCTGATTTTCTTCTACCGGGAAAGCGAAAAATAACGATTTAAGGAAATAATTCGGAAACACGCATTGATAAAAAAAAACGGTGCAAAATTACTATTCTAAACGTCCTCTGAAGGGAAACACTAATGACCGAAAAATTTCACAAAGAGTCGAATCAATGATAAATGCATATACTTTCTTTTTCCGCGTTTCAAATCGTAAACATTATTTTTTATTCGAGCACATTTTCACCCCGCAGAGGAATTTTATGCACGTATTTTACTCTAGAGGAAAAGCAATTGCGAATTACAACGCTGCTAAATTTTTCAAATTAGTTTATAATAAAAAATGAATTATCACGATTCTTTTTCTGTTTCTCACTTCTTATACAATAGTTTTAATGAGCTTGATGAAAAACGAATAAATTTTAATTTTTCTCCCCATTTTCATGTGTTACATTACAATCACAATATCTTTTCATTTTTGATTTTTCGTTTTAAATTAACAGAAAAATTTTTTTTGACATAACAAGATAATTTTTTAAGCATTTGCATGGGTTGAGTTTTAAACAAATTTTTTGTTGGGTTGAATAAATTTACCCAATTCGAAATTTCAACCTAACACAACTCAAAATTTTTCAAAACTCAAACCATCAACAAAATATTTTAACCTAATTCAGCTCAAAATTTTTCATAGCTTAACCCAACAAAAAAATTCAACCTAACCCAAAAAAAATTTTAACCCAAACCAAGCCCTACAAAAAATTCCAACTCAAGTCAAAATTTTTTAAAACTAAACCCAACTCGAAATTTCAACTTAACCCAACTCAAAATTTTTCAAAACTCAAACCATCGCCAAAAAATTTTAACCTAATTCAGCTCAAAATTTTTCATAGCATAACCCAACAAAAAAATTCAACCTAACCCAAAAAAAATTTTAACCTAAACCAAACCCCACAAAAAATTCCAACTCAATCCAAGTCGAAATTTTTCAAAACTAAACCCAACAAAAAATTTTTCAAAACTAAACCCAACAAAAAATTTGAAACCTAACCCAACTCAAAGTTATTCAAAGCTCATTCCAAAAAAAATTCTAACCTAACCCAACAAAAAATTTTTCAAAACTAAACCCAACCAAAAATTTGAAACCTAACCCAACTCAAAGTTTTTCAAAGCTCATTCCAAAAAAAATTCCAACCTAACCCAACAAAAAATTTTAACCCAACCCAACTCGAAATTTTTCAAAACTAAACCCAACAAAAAATTTGAAACCTAACCCAACTCAAAGTTTTTCAAAGCTCATTCCAAAAAAAATTCTAACCTAACTCAACAAAAAATTTTTCAAAACTAAACCCAACAAAAAATTTGAAACCTAACCCAACAAAAAATTTTTCAAAACTAAACCCAACAAAAAATTTGAAACCTAACCCAACTCAAAAGTTTTTCAAAGCTCATTCCAAAAAAATTCCAACCTAACCCAACAAAAAATTTTAACCCAACCCAACTCGAAATTTTTCAAAACTAAACCCAACAAAAAATTTGAGACATAACGCCACTCGAAATTTTTCAAAACTAAACCCAACCAAAAATTTGAAACCTGACCCAACAAAAAATTTCAATCAACCTAAAAGAAAATTTTCAACCCTTTATGTCTTGTAAAAAAAGTATTTCGTCATAGTATAATATGGTCTTTGCAATTAAAATAATTTGATTTTTTTTGCAACATCTGAGATTTAGAATTATCCTAAAAGGGAGACTTTGCTATAAAAAATTAAAAATCTCAGTTCTTAGTCCGTAAGTATTCATACCCAGCCAACTTGGAACGTTGGCGAGCGATTAAATATTCCCTTATCAGTTTCTTTATCAGTAATAAGAAATGAGTACCCGAGTATTAGGCTAATTATTTAGCGTATTTTATTCGAGGCTGATTTAATTTATATATTAAATATACTCGCGGGACTTGGACGAAGTAAAAATAAAAATACAGAAGGCGAATTTCTTTAATTAATGTGACCAAGACACGCACCAAAAGTATAATGAAAATTTATGATGCTTATCTTTGTTATGAACTACGGTATAGTCTATCTTCGAGGTTTCTTTTTTTTTTTTCACTTAACATAATAGTCGTAGGCCTGTTGCTTTCCGCGTACATATGAAGTATTTTCAGCATAAATGACACGCTATTTTGAAATTTTCTTTCAATCGATGTGGACCCGATTGCGAAATGCATCTCAACTTACCACATCGCCGATGGAATAAATAACAATGACGTACAAGTGGACATGTTCGCGTAAAAGTTGAAAAGTTACGCGAACAATGGCGAACTAAATATAAAGGTGAAATGCAAAAAGTATGTACGTACCGACAAAACCGAGTTTTTTAGCGACATCGAGAGCGGTAGCGCCTTTGTTTTGATTTAATTTTGAAACTACTGTGTCTGCCGGATGCGAAACAATGGCGCAAAATACTCCAGCTATGTAACCTGCAGCAAAGGTTACCACAAGTTGTTCTCCTTTTGTACATTCCGATCGTGGCTTAGGAACAACATATCTGTGAACGATTATTGAATATATATAGAATCCTCGTATATATTTAGCCATTTACATATTGCATGTAATTTTTTGAACTTTATATGTTTTTGATACCGTTTAAATCTCACTCATTGAGGAATTTATTTCTTTTGCGTTTTTTTTTCTTCCTTAAAAAATGGGCAATGAGTCAAGAACTTTCTTCAACTGCTGTAATTCTTTTTATTATTATTATTAATGTTGGAAATGAAGCAAACTCAGAATAGGGTTGCCAATGGGATTTTTTCTCAATATTTTTTCGTTTATAACGGAAGAAAAACGTTTGGAAGCGTAATTTTTTTTTAGATTTATTTTTGCATCTTGAAATTAATGCAAGTGAAATGGCATCATGGAAATGAACTAAACGGTTATTAATGATTAATTTTTTTTTAAGGGAGAGTACTTATGAATGTTCGGCGTTTGGTAATATTTTTGTAGAATTATTTTAAGAGTATTTATCCTAAAATTATTTATAATGCAGAAAATAAAAGCGAAAGTTAAGTGTTCCTAAATGAAAAGTGTAAAAGGTACCAACGTCAAATCATACCTACAGGCGCAACCAGGTGAACATGTAAAATTAACAATGTTGCAAAATTAATTATCGATTTTTACTTAACATAAAGTGTGCGAAAATGAGAACGTCAATTTGCCTTCGCTCTGTTTACCTACCTTTACCCATGAATCTCACACGACTTATAGGAAGTACACGCGCTCAAACAACTTTATGATCTGAAACTTAATAAAAGTTTATTACCATGTACCTACACCTAGCGAAAACTTTTCTACGGTTATGTATCTGGTTGAAATGTAATTATTTAATCACTAGATAACCCTGTTATCTCAATTTGGTTGAAGTATCGTTATATTTTACTATGAAACGAAGGTATATCATCTTTGTACATACCTCCATCCCATCATGATGAATTTGCGGTTTTACATATGCTAATACATATACTACATGATGTTATTTGCTTCATGTTTATAGTCAACATTTTTGTATAATTTAAGATTTTAAATTGAAAAGGCCCTCGTAAACGATAGCGAACTCTTCAGACAAGTATTTTCTGCATACACTTGCCTACTTATGTATCGTATCGAAAGGGAAATATTCAAAAGATATACCTGGTGTCTCGGTACAGGTTAGCACCCCTTCATCAGCCATATAGTCCACTCATGCCTGATTCATGTGCGCATGTTTGCCAACCTTGTGAATTGAAGGAGCAGAGATATGCTCAGTTGAAGATTTCTTCAATTTTGTTTTAGATAACATTTGTGCTAGATAGTACACATCCGGTTCCAATAATTAAAAATGTTGAAAATTTAAAAAAAATCGAGAATTTTTTTCAGTTTAGATTTTGAAATTGAAATTTCTATAACTTTTTAATAAAATGAGATGGAGGAGTTCAATTTACGTCATTTAAAAGCTCGATGTTTTTTCGTCCTAAGCAATTCTCATAAATGAGGCCTGACGAAGAAACTTTTCTGAGATTTCTTCAAAAATATTTAAAACAATTGAATTTTCAACACTTTTGTAAAGATATTTAATACGGTATAGGCCCCCTTGATCACCTAGCACAGTGATCAACCCCACTAGAAACTTTCACATAAAATTAGCTTTCCAACGGCGTAAAGTACAGCTTCCTATCTAACACGATTGTCGTGTAACGCACCAAACAAAATTGAAAAAAAATTGTTCAACTGTGCATTTCAGCTCCTTAAATTTATAAGGTCGGCAAACATACATACATGGCGCTGTCTTGAGTGGACTACGTCGCTGGTTTGAAGGGGTGCCAACCTGTACCGAGACACTCAGTATGTTTATTTTTTTGCCGGAATCATTTATCATTTGTAATTATTTTGTTCTGTTAAAAATTTACTCAAACGGATTGTGAACGAATTTAAACATATAATTTTCTGTAAATTAATCAAAAATTAAATAAATGACAATTTGATTTATGAGTACAATGAAAAATTTGTCGCAATAATTTGATATTTTTCATTATTGGTAACGTTTACGTATTGCATTCGTCATCAAAGTCATTTTTTTATTAAACACGAGAGAGCGCCACTGTGCAACTGTGAAATTTGCATAAAAGCTAACTTCTTCATGCTTCATAATATCAAATTTTTCAAGAGCTCATTTTTTTACATTTCTTGTACATTTCTTATCCGTTGTTTTCCTTATTAGTTCATTAGTATTTTGTAAAATTTAATGTGACTATCATTAAATTCATCATTATTTTATATGATTATCACTTTATCAGTTTAGGTGCACACGTGGTTCATGGTTCATTGCACATGCTTACTTATGTTTGATATATATTTTTTCAAATTTCTTCAAATAAGCTTATCACGTGTTGAATTTAAACACAGCTTCAGTAAAATTAAAAATATGTAGGTATATTAAATAGAATATCTTCTTTAATTCATTACTCACTTGTAAAGTAATTCTATAGTTTTTTCGAAACAAGCAAATTTCATCATCGTGTAAGGTATCTGTCTCATCCAAAGTGGAACCAAACTTTTGTAAAATCCATTCATTCCTTCTGCCTGATAAATTAACGGTATGGCTTCTCTTAGCGTACGAGCAAAACCAGGTTGTGTCTGAATTCGTACCTATAAAAAAAAGTTTCAAATGAAAATCAGAAAAAAAAAGAACACACATCGTTGCCTTTAAATACTTCTACGTGTACAGCATGCTACAAGTAATATAAATTCCACGAACTGACGGTAAAGACTTGAGTTGGTGTTGTAATCAGAACAGTGGCGTTTAATTTTCGAAAATTTACATGCCGCAGATCGGCTTAACGCCTTACGTTGTATTTAAACTTTCATATGTTATTAAACACGTCTTTCTTAGCGAGAATTTACAAAATGAACGCAGCTTTCACAATTTCTTTTCTTCATAACGAGAATTTTAAATTGCAATGGCCTATCAAGTTTAATAGCTCCTCAGGTTTGAAATACCGAAGGCTCTGAAAATTGAACTGAAAAGCATTTTGTAAAGATGTGTGCATGATTTCACTGTGGAAATCCTTGACATTTATGATGTAAGTAGTTTTTCTTAGATGCATTATAATCCTCAACTGTTCGTAATTAAAATAATCTCCAAGTTTCGAGTAATGAGTAGGTAGCTTTTATGTATCGAATACTTACTTTGGCAGATTCCATAGGACTGAGTCCAATATCAGCGAAGAATTCAGCCGATGCTGAAGCTGCTAAGTAAACCCAAGTACGATAAACATAGTAATTTTCTTCGCCCAATAGATCAGAGTAGATAACTTTGAATACCTCGTATAAACCAAATTTACATAGACCCTGGAAACCATAACCAACAAAAAAAAAAGGTTAGTTATTTAAAAATACGCTGTTAAAACAAGTACCTATGATGTTCATTTTTGATTCATCAATTAAATATTTCATCTTTCAAATTGCTATCTTCTAGTTCGAAATTCTCGTTTCATCACTGTTCATTTCTACCTGTCTAACGCACTTTAGGGTTAAATCTTAAAATTTGAATTATTGATGTTATGCGAATGCAAACACGTTGGATATTTTTAACGTGTCCCTGTAGGCAACTTGTAACTATGAAAAAGAGAAAATTTCATTTAAATGGACGTTATTCCAACTATAGTCAAATACATTATTGAGGTACGTTTTCAAGTTTCGAATCTTGTTTCGGGTGGTAAATTTATTCATAATTTTATGATTTAATTTATTTCCCGATAATAACAATTTTTATCTATGTAGTAAAACTGATTTAGTTCTGTTAGATATCAAAAAAAAAAATGAAAACACGTTTTTTATCCATTTTTATTTAATTGGTGAAAAATCCACTTGAAATGTAAAGTTTAAAATTAAATTTAATCATGAAATTTTGATTCCACCGGATATTTTTGCCCCGCTTCCCAAAAGAGTATGCAATTTCAACATTTTATTCCGCTTAGGTATAGCGATAGATCTTTAATTAATTTACGATTATATTCGGTCAACTGTGCGAAAAAGATAATGAAAAAATTTCATCAAAACTGAACAAATCACAGCGAAAAAACCTTTCACTCGCTTTCGAGATGAAATGAAAATAAATCATGAAAAAGTAATAAAAACTCAGAGATCAGTACATAAGTTGGTAAAATATTTTCGATAGTTATTCCTTTGATCGTTTTAAAATCGCATAGAAAAATGAACATGGGTATGTGTGCAAGTAGGATTTTTTTTTTGTTTTGTAGAAACCATGTGGAAACGAACTTTATTGTAAGTTATTAGCAATATCATATGAAACCCATGAAAAAGAATAAAAACGCTGATTCTTTGTGGAAACTTTCTACCTCATAACGGAAGTCGCTCGACTTCCAGTTGGAAAATTTTTTTCTTTGAAGACATTTCCAGCGAAAAGACTTGCGGAATGGAAATGTTTAAATTACCTAGCAAAAATGAAATGTTCCGTTCATATTATTCAATTCTAACGAAAAAGGAATGCTTTCTTGTTAATTTTGCATGAATTACCGCCATTTCTATATTTAATCCTGTGGTTCTGAGGAATCAAAGTAGGTAGACAAAAATTCCTTTTTATCGAACCATTCACATTAAATCGACATAGAACTAAAAAATATTAAAATAATCCAACTCCGACAATTTTTAAAAATATGAACGAATATTAAGGTTTTTTTGCGGGTGGGAAACTGGCGAAGTGAATTGCTTCAAACAAAGCACAAAGTATGGCGTAAATTTGAATCAGTTTAACTAAAAATTTACGTTCAAAGGCGCAAATTTATGCTATTTATCTAAAAATTACCATAACATGGATGAAATGTGCATACAATACGTATGAATTCGGCTAAAGCATTATGCGGTGTTGTTTCATGTTTAACGAAGTTCCATCGACGCGTGTATTCTTACGTACATGTGCATTCGCATAATAAAATGGTATTTAGCGATGGAACTTTCGAGCGTGGAAAAATGCGCTCGTCTGTTAGCGTCGTTATTAAAATCAGATAATAACGAGAACTTTTGAAAAGTTGTAAATTACAAGTTGAAACATTAACTCATTGTTGGTACCCGTTTATAAATGAGGAAAAGAAAGCTCGTAGATAACTTTTGAAGTAGCCTATCCAACGGATGTGTATTTGCGTATAAATTACGAAAACTTTCGTAAAACATGAGCACTTTCTTTACACTTTGATAATAAACATTCGACTAATATTCCAACTGCATATTTGAACGTGGTGTATTTCGTCGAGTTCATGTCACAAATAAGTAGATGCCCGTTTAGGGGTATTTGCTGCTTGGAATTTCATTCGCTACCTCAAGCGGGTATTTTTTTTCGACTTTAGAACATGTACGAGTGCAGTGCTCAATTTTACATGTCAAATATGCACGCGCTCCTGACGAGTTCAGTTATCCAACCTAGTCCCCTTGTCTCTTGTACATCGCTGGAAATTCAAAAATTCCATAAAATCCTCTACCTACTATCTACATTGTGGGGAAAAAAAGCTACATCATTTTGTAGTCGCTTTACTCAACTTGAAATATTTTTCTTCGATTAAACACAGACAAAAAAATCTTTATTCATAATTTTCAAGGCGAAAGTTTTGAAATTCTATACAAGTATATTAAACGTCTTGAAATGGAACCCTTGGAATTAAGAAAGGAAATCCGTAAGCCGTCAAATACGATTAAAATCGAGTAAACAATAGGCCGAACCAAGTCACTGTTTTTAATAACGACTGTCGTATCTTTTAACTAAAAACTTACATAGCGAAGTGACATTAATTCAGTTTACGTGGTATAAAATGCGAGAAAGGGAGCTCAAGCAGTTTGAAAATTTAAATACGATAATCGAAAACTGTGTGTTTAGTGGATACAGCAAATAATCTGCTTTCGTCAAATTATTTAATGGAAAAATTTTAATTTTAAATTTCCCCCTGAAATTTTCATATTGTTAATTTTTACCGGCGAAGTATTCGTTATGATTTTCTCCCTTAATAATATTAATACACCTCGTAGACATTTCAAAACGTAAATCTCACAGGTACACGTATTTCTGTTTTGAATTAATTCTGAGGCCTGACTTATTTAAATATGAGTGATGCGAATTGTGACTAGTGAAAGGATTTGAGAATTGTTTTTTATCCAATAAAATGTCAAGTTTAAAATGAAGAGTGTCTCAAAGTAACGATGAAAATACTATCGATGTTGAATGAGATTCATTGCGATTTCTCTTCGCTGAATTTCTGACGAATGGTAATTTTGATTAACAAAATTCAAAGTATTCGTTCTGTACTATAAAGCATCAGCTTGCGCGTAAGTCCGCAACATTGTGACATTTTCATGTCACTTCGTGACAATGATGCTCATCAGAAGACGTCATTTGATGCCACATGTCACTCGCAACCATGCTACGTCACCATAACGATGACTTGTCATCATATCATGTCATTTGACATGCTACCATGACATGATCACATGCCACTCTTGACCATGATACTTCACCATGACAATAAATAGTCATCTGTGACATGGCATGGTAACATGAAAAAATTATATAACACATTGATCGTGGGACAACGTATTATATTTTACATCATTACGAGCATAACGCAATACTTCGCTTTAACTAACTCAACTAACCAATAGACACACGCAAAACTATGCAACGAGACCAAACTCTCTGCCAGTGTTGCCACCTGAGTGGCAGAGCCATTCTCCACTATCACATCATAACACGTTTCAAAAGGAAAAAATAGTCACCTGACTTGTTATCACATATCATCAACATGCCTATTACCATGACAACGTCATGACATATTACCATAATATGTCATTATTCAGATCACATGATCGTGAGATATCACCATGACATGATCATATTCCATTTATGACCATGACACTTGACCACTCCAATGACATTCATCATAACAAGTCTTTACCTATCACATGTCAATCATAACCATAACACATTACCATGATAATGACCAGTCATTGTATAGCATATCACTCACGATCATGATATGTCACCGTAACAATGATCTGTTATCTATGACATGTTATCATGACATGAAAATATTAAGATCATTACTCATGAGCATGACGCGTCACCATGAAAACTGCGTGACGTTTTTTGTAACAGTTTTTCGTGACAATTTTTGATTTTGTGTGCCAAAGCCAAGACATGAACATGTCAATATTCCAAATGTAAGATTTTTCAATGAGCTAGATTGCGGGAGAATGTATTGCTACATAAATAAAAAGACTGAAACACCTTAAACATGTTTGTAAACTATGATTATTGTAAAATAAAAGCAATTGAATTGAAAACTAAAAATTGTTTCTTATTATTCATTTTTTTTTTTGAAAGTGATAAATTATGTAGATATCTGAGGAGCCTATCAAGTTGATTGTGGTTTCAGTTGAAACAGAATTAAGAGGTTTATAATTTTTTTCTCCAGTAGCACTTGAACAATGAACACTTCAGTACAGAATATCTTTCCAGATCTAATTATTTAATGCATATATTGAAATTTTTGCTGATTCTACACGGAGTTCATTGGTACGTTGTATGTTTGCAGTGATGTCGAAATAAGAAAAATACAATATATTATCAGCAATTGTATTGAGAATAGTTATTCGGTACTCATTCGATATAAATGTTATTCGAGAACAAATCTATTGTATAAATCAAATTCAATTTACCTTGTCGTCATCTTAGCTTGGTGAGAAAAATCGTAAAAATTTAATTTACACCGCAGCGCGAGTCGACGACCAAGCAAGATATCGTAACGTTCCCCACAACAACATCGGGCATCAAGAAAGAAATAAAAAGTGCATTATTGGAAATGCCTGGTATTAAGAAACGGAAACCAAAAGTTATTGATGAAATAAACCAAGCTAGAAAATTCTTCTCTAGTCTGGATACCACAAATAGTTTGTTTTTATTTTCCAAGTGTGTTGATACTATTTTTGCTGTAGCGACTAAATACTGCTTCTAATCAGATGTTAACTCAAAACTATGCATGAAGCTGTTTTCAAAATACTTCATCTTACGAAATACTTGCTACTTTCAGAAAAACCCGAGTACTTCGATTTAGTACCGTGTAATACTTAAGTAAACGTTGCTACTTTTAAGCATATTATTTGTGTTTCACAAGAACCCCCTCAATAAGTGTTTCTGATGTAGTACGAATGTACGTGACAGAATTCAAGGCGGAGTTTCGCCTAAAAATCACGATGGCCGGAAATGAAATCTTATTTTAAACATTTGTTTAGCGTTTTATCTCATAAGGCGCCGATGGTTGCCATTGCGGCATTTACAAAGCACAAAAATAACAGCAGGTGTTATTAATCCCGTACAATCGTTCTTGATGCTTTCAATGCAACTTGTATCGTTCTCATGAGCGTTTGGTGAAATAATAATTGTCGAGTGGCCGCTTCGGGAAAGGGATTTTTGTAGTTTACAAAAGCGAATTATTCCCACCCTCATTTTATGGTGGTTTTTCAATGAAAGCTTGGGAAAATCAAGTGGAGGGTCTATGCATCAGCAATGGAAAACTTTTCGGTAATATTTTCACTTTGTGACGTTTTGTAATCTTTGATCGAAAGTAATGAAGTTTGGAAAAGCTACACCGTAGGTTCTAATCCGAAGTTTACCAAGTGCACCTTATACAGATTTGAGATGAATTCAAATTAAGCTTAATTTTGGTGGAAATTTAATCAATATACCAACTTTTATAAGATTAGATTAATGTTCAATTTTTTGAAGTGAGAATTTCATCTTCTGTATCTAAATTCAGTACGAACTCGTAAATTATACTTAGGTACATTTAATATTTAATTATATGCGTGGAAACATCATCTCGAAAAATTATTTCTTCGTGCTCACATCAATGGAGACAATTACTACTCAAGTTAAAATAAGTAGAACAATCCTAAAAATTTTTCTAAAAATTTCGATCACCAGAATTTATGTATTTTTTTCGAAAAAAAAAATCATATTTTTACTTTTCCAGTAATCATCTGCTTCTCATACTGACGAGAATACCGAATGGTTGAAAAATTAAAATTTGGAATTCGTCGAAGAAAACGCATATTTTTCATTCCTAATTCGTATTTTTTTCTCGCTTTTGTTGGCGGCGAGAAATCAGATTAAAAAAAAACGGTAACATTTTTCTTATTCAGTTGCCAACACATTTTCTTATTTCATGGAAAAATTGTTTAAATGGAAACAGATAAATTAAGTTTTCAAAAAATAACGAAACGAAATGAAAATTACAAGCTGAAGGAAGAAAAAACGAACGATCGTTTAAATTATGTAGAAAAGCGATAACACTTAAAATTGCGAGAAAAAATTTCCAACATTTGAAAAATTACAATGGTTACCATACGTTCTACTTTTTTTTCTTTTTTTTTTTGCCAATGGTATCTTCACGTCAGTTTTCGTTTTTCTCTTTTTCACTTCCTTTGAAAAAAAGTAAACTAGCTTTTGTAATAAGGCGGAACTACGGGTATAGTAGATTGCATAACCAACTTTTGCAGGAGAAAACATTAAAATCTTTATAACTGTTTGGGAAAATTGTAATTACTGATTAACACTTTATTGGGGAAATAAATATACGTTTAAGAATATTATATCATAAAATTTTTTCAATTTTGTAAAAAAATTGAAGTTACAGGACGTCGTCAATTTGAGGTTTCTAACATCCTACAACTTCAGTTGTTGATCAAATGAGACAATTTTTTTATATGATATTTTAAAACGTACATTTGTTTGTCCGACAGAGCGATATTCTGCAATTTTAATTTTCCTGGGCAGTTACAGGGATTTTCGTGCAAAAATTGGTTATGCAACCCACTATACTCGTAGTCCCGCCTTAAAGATAACACTGAATTGTCTACTTATATAAAAATTATTTTTTGTGTTCTTGTAAACGGTTTAGGTAGGTAATCGTACCTACTTTTTTTATCAACTTGATATTAAAATGAGTAGGTAAGTGAGAAAATTTCGATGTTTTTTTGTGTAGCCTTGGTAAGCTAAAAAATTAGAACAAACTTTTCGTTCATTAATTAAGAAATTTTCACTCGACGGATTTGAAACATCTGCAGGGTACTATAAGTTCAGTAAGATGTCAAGGCGAAACGGAGCTTTTTGCCATGTTCGTTGTAGGTACCTATTACACATTCCACGAATGTTCTTATACGTTGGTAACGACGTAAATCTATCTTTTTTATGACGGCAATGAACATTATTCGTAATAGAATATGAAAGTTGAAAATAGCGAACGTTTGGGAAAAATTTATCTCCGAAAATGGCGTCGGTTTGATGTAAAATTAAAAATAAATACTAAATGAATTCAAATATTTGCAGCTCTTCCGAAATGTTTTCACATTCGTGGTATTATAAATTATTAAATTTAATACCATTTTGAGGGGTGACGATTAAATTTTTCCAATTCGATGAAACTCAACCAAAAACATCTGTATAATTTCATAAAAAGGAAAAGTTTACTAGGAAATAAAACAAAGATTCAATGGAGAAAAAAACTTTTCTGGAAACTTTTCGATAGTCTGTTTTTAAATTGTTTTACCATTGAAATAATATTTTTTAAAAAGCCCTATCGATGTTAACACGTTGTTGCTAATTAAAATTACAGAAAAAATGTACTTCGTTTAAGCGAAAAAAAAAATAATACGATACCGCCGATGAAAATTGCACTTTTAAGCTTCACGAAGGAAAAAAAAAAGTTTTAAACGAAACAAAATAATAGAAAGCTTTTCAGTAATTTGAAACTTTTATAACCCCTTAAAGCGAAGCAGTAAATAAAATTGAGAAATGTCTTGTGGCACAAAAAAAAGACTTTTAAAAGGCCAGCTGTTCTTATTCAAAAGTTTTTACCTTTTAGAGCAAGTTCCATAACTTTAGTTTTAATGAACTTCATTCATTTTATAATTTTTGCAATTTCAATTACACGAGACGAGGTTTTTTAACGGTAATTGCCTATTCCGCGTGCTATATTCGGACAGTATTTGAGAAAAAATGTTCTTCACTCATTAATAATTCATGGTATTCCGCAAATGGCGAACTTTTTTTCACGAATTTCCCGAATGATATGATAATGCGATTTTTAATTTTTTTTCCTCCCTTTTTTCAAAATCATTCGATTTCACGCATTCGCTATGAAAAGCTCGGCGAAGCGGTTCGGTTCGATTGGAAGGGTATTTAAGCTATTTTATATTTTTTGCTTCATGAATATTTATAATGGGTAATTTAACTCTTTCGTTTGTTTTTCTTAACGGGTATTATAACACTTTTTCCCATGAATTTTCCTCGTTTGATGAACGTTTATCAAGTTCATCAATTCGATTTTCGTTTTGTAATTTTCATCCTGTAAAAAGTTCTTTAACTTGTGAAGTGATAACTGAAGTTACCAGAATTCCTTTAAATGTTTTTTGATAAAAAGTTGAATAAATACGTTTACTAGATTTTGTCAGAATTTAAACGAATGGCGTAGATATAAGAAATTACCAGTAAGTTACCCATCTACCTATTTGTTTTTTGCTCGTACCTATCTAATATTTATATCAATTCTACTGTCTTCGCCTTTGGAAAAACCAAAATGAAACAAATTGCTCATACTTAATTGAAGTTTTGTAGAACTAGTTATTTTGTTTTTGTTGCTTTAAATGTGAAGTTTCTTTCGGAAAGATCTCCAAGGAATATCGCATCGTAATTACTAGCACATTTACTTTCCATATATTTGCATCTATTTATGCAAATTCATAAAAAATGATTCGGGTATTTTTTCGATAAGAACAAACCAATAATCTGTCTTATATCGTCACACTTCATGGTAGGAAATATGTTTGGAGCATTTTCTACTTAATATATAGCGGTAAAAGCATTTTTGTTTGCCGATGTCAATATAATAATGGTTGCTGGTTGAAGACACGTGTACCGGCGACACACGACCGCTGCAAAGGGTCCGAGCACGTACAAGTAACCTAAAACTCAATGATGGGTGCGAGGGTTCGAGCGCAATTAATGTAGTTCATCGTTTTTGTTTAATTTTTTCATAAAAAATTTCTTTAGATGTTGAGTACGCTCGTTAATCTTACTTTATTACAGTATATTTCATTACTCAGCGTAATGACGCGCGCAAAAAAGACTCGTAAGATTTGATAAATACGTTTTTAAAGTTGAATCAATCAGAATATGGTAAGTTTAATTTAAAGAGTGTAGATTCGCTACAAAATGTAAATCTTCGGGAAGCATTTCTTTTGTATGTATTTTTTATTCAATTTTATTCCTTTCCGACGATATTATCATATGAAGTAATGCATTTGAAAATCCCATGATGTATCCGAAGGTACATACAATGATACATACCTATTTATATCGTAGATAAATTCTACATATACTATTGAAAGTATTCTCAAATGAATATCATCAACGTTAGATTTATTTAAGGATAAAAAAAACTTCTAACCTGTGTTGAATATCCGAAGAAAGTTGGAGCCCATCCGAGACCCAAACCTCGCATTCCATTTTCAGCTACAGTTACCTGTGAAAAAAATATATACAATGTAAATGTTGAAGAATTAAATACCTAAAATCTAATTTAAACGGTCATTTTTTACAGCAAGTCTTCAAGATATTACATGTAAGTGTAATGTAAGTATCTGTTTCCTATTTTTTACGTGTACGTTTTTCGTTACTACTCAAAATAAAACTTTTATTTTAAAAAGGATTTTTTGTCACAAAGAACCAGTCAACTGGAATGGAGTCGAAGCTTAATATACATTCCGAATAACGGTAATTTTGAGAATTTATTTCGTCAAAGTTGCACCATAGATTCAACGGTTGTTCCAGACTGATCGTTTATTTTATTTAATGCTAGTTTAATGATACGAATATTTATAATTTTCAGTCTCGAGTCGACTTTTAAACGTTATTACTTTTATTGTCCATTTCTTCAGTTTAGGTATTATTCATAGTAAACCTTGATGCTATTGTCTTTCGGAATATAAAATTTAATGTTTTGTATTATTTTGCGTTTCTAAACTTTATTCCTGCTAGATAAAATACCTTTGCTTAGCTTTAAGACGTTCTATTAAGAATACTATTTCATAAAACACATGAAATGAGTTATAGGTGTAAATAAATATGAAAAAATGCTAAAGTATGTGAATATGTTGTGTATTTTTTCCCTCTTGGAATTTTCGTTCAGCATGATTTTTATTCAACTATTGGTTCTTCGTGGTGAAGCTTGATACCGAGCAAGCGGTATCACCAAAGTATATGAAACATCCATCATCACGATTTATTTTTTGATTTGGTAATAATTTTTCATTATTTTACTGGTTAAACTGCATAAAAAACTTATGAAAGGAATGGTGGATGTTAGATAGCAGTGATAAATATTTTAGCCTGCGTATAATCACCTCAGCTCCTTGGTATATACGCAATAGTCAATTACATAATGACCTGAATATTCCAACAGTCATTCAAGAAATCACTCTTTTTGCTAGAAGACACCAACATCGTTTACAAGTTCACCCTAATCCATTATCTAATGCTCCATTAGAGCCAATAACATATCTTAGATTAAGTAGAATTAAACCAATAGATTTAAGTTTATGAAATTTCACTTAAATTTTATTGTAAATAACCTGTTCATAAGGTTAGAAACAAAATAAATGCATCAAAAAAATATATATATTTGATTCTGCAACCCGCACAACACAAATTTTAGCCAGGTTTTTTATCAGATTGTCAAAACAAACCAAGGCTGTTACGTTGTATCAGTCAGTGAAAGTTGGGGAGGGGGAAGACTATACTCGAAGTCGTTTTGGGACCCTTGGATCTTTTTTTAGAGGTTTTCAATTTTAGTATCATGACTGCGGTGCCCCAGTGTTTTGGCATGTGTCCAAATAGTACCTTTTGGGGGTTTAGACTTTTCATCTCATCCCCACTTTTTCATAGCCTCAAAAAACATGGTTTTTGGGTAATTTTTAGCGGTTTTCAACCTTACCTCAAATAGAATAGCAACAACAATTAGAAAAATGTTACTGTACTACGTTCATGAAAAAACCAGGCTTGAAAAGCTTCGCAGTACAATTGCTGCTGCGAAGCTTTTTTTTTCTGTTGGTGATTTTTTTTGTTTATTTAGGTATTCATTATTTTAGTAAACTATGTATACTTGATTTCTGAAATTATCCTAAATACGAAGACTCTCTTATATTAATGAATTTTAATTTACTAATTAGATCAAAATAATAACTTTATTGGGCTTATGAAAATGAACTGGCTCAATGTCGCCGGTCCTGCTTTTTTGGAGTAAAGAGGGTGGAAATAGTGTCAATGTATTTTCAAATCTATGACATTGTTTTGTACTATCATCATTACGTATCAGAGTTCCAAGATAGAATAATAATGATTCGAATGTACGCGTTCATTCGGTTCCATCTTTTCTTTAAAATACCTTTGACGACTAGAAAATACGAGGAAATATTTCATAATAAGGAAGCTCTTAGGTCAGGTTATAGTTCAATGGCCTATCAAAAGATCGTATACAAACTGTCTGCGAGTCGCTGCTGCTTCGAATGTCAGATACATTCAAAATTTCTAATTCGACCCGTAACGAATCAAACCCCGTTTCAAGCAAATTCGAACGCCGAACTCGGTAAACTTTGTGATCGTTACTTTAATAGTAGAGCTAAAAACGTATGTCTTTGTGGATATATATTCAAATCTTGATAATTTGACATGGTTTCCGTGTTGCTAGTTGTTACATGTTTGATACCGAGGAGTAGTTACTAGTTAGTACCTATTAAAAGTATTGTGAAATCTTATCACACCTGTTTCTGTTTGTTTACTCCGGAAAACCTATGAGATTTTGACAAAGTTCATTTAAGAGAAATATATTTTAAACTTACCTTAAATCCATTAACTACGTTTTTGTATTTAGCTGGGTCCACTTGTAATCTACATTTGACCAGATCCAATGGTGTGACAAGTGTATGAGTAATGCCGCACGACAAAATACCACCAAGACCACATAACGCGTAGTATTTTGTAGATGCGAACTCGCAACTATCTATAATCAAATTTCCACCATTAGATCATTTTTCAAAAAATCATTAAAATGGAAAACAAGGATGAAATAAAAAACAGGCTTGTTTCGACAAAACGCCTGTATCTTATTTCGTAGTGGACTCCATTGTATCTACATAAAAAGTAAAAATATCGTATTACGAGAAAGGGAAATTGAAAAAATGGGTAAATTTTGGTGGATAGGTTAGTACATAAAAGGTAACTTAATGCGTTGACAATTAATTACGTAGAAATAATTACGGTAACCGGAAACTCTCAGGTAAGCATGTCATTGGCAAAGTTTATTCATTTTACTTTCGATAAATCGCTAAAGTTATTTGATTTAATAACGTTACATTGGAAGTTTACGTTGTACGAAGTTTTATAATAAAATAGTCATTATTTTGTAAATATCCAAAGCGCGGTGTTGTCATTATTCCATACAATGTCGTCGATCTTACGCGTTCGTATTAGAAAGAAAGCTTATTTCCTAAAATGTCACCATCAAACATTTTTCTATTTATGGAAGAAAATAACGTAGCATTTTTTTCTTTCGAATCAGCCCAAATACATTACCACAATTTCGACGCCGAGTATTAAATTAAATTGCTAGAAATATTGATACGTGTAATTTTAGAATTTTCTTTGCTTATTTTGCTTTATTATAAAATTCTACCGAAAAATATCTTCGCAGTAAGTTTGCGAGATGAAGTTTGATATGTGCGATAGCGTATACCTACAGGTATTTGCATCTTATTTGCAAGTATAATGTTATTATTTTACGTCAAAAGGGTGATACAACTTGGAATTCAACATTTTTTTTTTGGTCATTCAAAAATTTTTTTCTTTAGTCTTATTGAGAAAACACGCATTTTACGACGAACAAGAACTGTTTTCCTGACGTGAATTTTAAATAACATCAAATTGGCGACATGAACAATGTGCATGAATGTAAAACATCAAAAGAAAATTATAAGAGTTCAAGGATGTTCATGTTCTGCGTAAATACGATCAATTTGATGTTTTAGAAATAACTTGTGTGTATTTTATTTTGAAAATAAAATAATATTTTATTGAAATGTTGAAGATGAAAGTTGCTGGACAAATTATACTGCAGGTAGATGCGTTGGTTTGTACTGATAACGTTTCGTTTTTCCTTCAGATTTCTTTTAGGCAAATCATTGAACATGTAGGTAAGTATCTAAGTAAGTACGTCAACGTAACTACGTATTCTGTTCATTTTAATAAAAAGAATTGAATATTTTCCAAGCACCGGAACTTTTTGAAGGGTAATAACTAACGATTAGTGACGTTTGAAATTATAATTTGTCACTATTCAACAAACCTCCTTCGGCGACCGAAGCTGCCATACTCGATTGATTTCGCTGCATCGAATACACCGGATTAGCTAATAACTGATTCTTGGCTTCACAATTCACAAACAACGAATTATGAAACATGCTGTTTCTCATCATATCGAACACAGATTGTGTCATTTTTGCCTGCAATATAAAAAACTGAAATATTAACTCAGAAAAATATTCACTCGTTACATCTAGGTAATTAAGAGAAATAATAAACACATCAGAGTGAAGAATAATCGCTAATAAAACATCGTATAGTACTAGGCCATTTTGGAATGGAAATTATCGGGAAATAAAGCATGGAATCGATAAATAAAGCCAACTCTTTATTTACACTTCGAAACGAACAATTTTCAAAGTAAAATAACTGGGCTTTGAAACGGAAGCGAGACCAAAAACAGTGATTCGTGTTAAATTACCGCCAACGTTACAATACGACAGTGGTAATTATTTAAACTTGCATATTTCCAATTCTATCCCTTGATAGGGTAACGTAATTTCAATGCAAATTTCCGATTTATTCTTTAATGCGGGTTGTGCTTCAGTACAGTCATTCATACGAAATCAATTTTAATGTTTTTTTCTTCTCTATCGATCATTCAGCCTTTCTTTTGTGTAAAACAGTACGTCAACCAGAGAATAAACTCGGAAACAATTTAGTGTATAGAAAATGGTGCTATTTTTATTTTATACGCGTCTATTATACATTTGAAATTGCAGGAAATCAGTCATTTTAATGCATTATTTCATAAAAGATATTCCACTTGGTTGGAAAACGAATAAAACGTACCTAGGTAAATGAAAGGAATCAGATTTTTTTTTCCTTTTCTAATGCATGAATATTTCCTCTTGTTTCACTTGAAAGTTATGGATATCAATTTTTTTCAAATCTCCATTCACCAACCAACAAATTGAAATTATGTCGAAAAATGTTTTTAACCATTAAAACTTGTTTATCTTTTGTGCCATACAATCACACGACAGTTTTATTCGTTAATTCAACGTACCGTATATAATCTCGTTAATTATTTTCACGCAAATTTCACACATTCGAAACGTACCTACTGTGATTTCGTTGAATCGGATTATTTTTCCATTACCACTGATCCGGTAGATATAAAACACATACTCTGGGTAGTGGGTACCCACCCTGACAAAGTCGTTTTTTAAATTTCATAGTTTCCCTGGGATGATTTCTTTTCTACACCGAACGCATATTCAAACGCGTACGTGTCAGATTTGTCCACTAACACCCCTCGTTTTTTTTTTTTATAAAACGCTATTGTGATTTGTTTTTGCATAATCAAACTGAATGTCTTTTGAAGTTTTTATACGAAGGGGTGAACTTCAGCACGTTTATAAGGATCAAAAGCACAAAGTTAATTTACCCAACGAACGTTTATCTGTTCACAACGGCGTGAAATTTCAAATAAAATCTTTTTACTGAGGTAGTTTACGCGCGTATTAGAAAAAATACATATTTTACTTACTTAAAAGTTAACGAAAAATTCTTAAAATTTAAATAAAAATAAACATACACACAAAACTAAAAGGTACAACAAGAGTTGGTTAAAGCTACTGATAAAAATGAGCAAACAGGTCACGGTCTTAAAAGTTACCAATTTCATGGCCATGTTCAGTACTTTCTTCTATTTTTACATACAACGTTATTTTGGCATCGTTGCATTGTACCTCCAATGAAACATTTCATTTGGATATATTTATCGGTCACTTTTTGCTAATTTATAATCATGCGAATAAAATCCCAAGTATTTTTAATTACCTACAGAGATAAATTTTTTCAACAGCAAAAAACGCATTTCCCCATAACACATCAGCTTTAAAATAAAAAAATTACACAAAACATGCGAAACTCCGCAAATAATTTCCAAGGGAAAATGATCTCACAAAACATCTGTTACAATACGCAGACAGAGCAACAAAACACCGCGCAAAATATTCCCCGAAATGAAATAATAAAAAGAAGCAAAAGGCGGAAAAACAAATACTAAAATAAATGAATTTATAAAAAAAAAAGGTTTAGACGGTGAGATATACTACTTTCCTCTAGAACATTTGAAATCTATATAAAACAAGATTGAAATTTGATACAGAATATGATGAAAAAAATGCATCGTAAAAATTAGTTATTCAAAAACAAAGTACATAACAATGAAGCATATTCTGCAAGCTTTGCTGTATTTTTACAGAACTCTGGGGAAATGCAATGGTAACTTTCGAGCCTATATACAATTTACCCATACAAACAATACCGAATAAACAATATTTTACAACTTGGTCACGTAAAACGGATTTTAAAGTGTAAGTTTATGGGGGTATCTTATAAGGCGACAAAATACAAATTTTTGCATCGTAGCATCAATTGTGAAGAAATCACATAACGAATATGTAATGCAATTTCAATCGATTTTGCATAAAATAAAAAATTTTATTGACAAACAGATTCGTGATGTTTTTAGAATTATCTATTTTGTAAATTGATAATATGATAAAAAACAGAAAAAAGTGAGTTAACTTTTTAGCGAACCAACTTGGTCATTTTCATCAAGAAATTTAAAGATAAAAACTCTTATCAACATAATAAACAAGTGTTTTTGATTTTCGTTATCAACTTTATTCCGCACATGCAATACATTGTTCTTCTTTACAGCTTTAATTTTATTTAGAAAAATGGATATATTTCTTGTATATATTAATGGAATATACTTACTAATGGTGAATTGATAATCCACTTTAAATAACGTTGGAAAAAATGAAGAATGTATAGAGTTCATATTTGTATTCACGTCATTTATTTTCATAAATTCTCCACTTCTTTAAAAGCAAAAATAAGATAAACAGTATTTATGAAATAAGCAAAGTGTATTTATAAAAATATTCAAGACTGCCATATTACAATAAAGATAACTTCAAATCAAGTTAACTCCTTTACCTTTTTGACAAACAAACCAAATTCTATTTTATACACTTGAAGCGTTCAATAAAAGCCAATTTTATAACCTTAACATAATTTATATACATTTTATCACTCGTGTACTCTGTAACCACCAAAATATACTGTAAATTTCTCATTATTCTCTTATTTTTCGACTCTATTATATAATTAGCAACTAAAAAATGCAAATATTTAAGTTTTTAATTTTAATACTAAACATCTTTTTATATGTATATCCATCATGTATGTATAAATTACGATATATTTGGCAAGTTGATAAATTTTAAAACTCCCCAATCAACCTTCATACGCAATAAGCGAGCACCATGTAGTAATATCGTTTCATATTTCAAAAAAGAAAACAGAAATGCCAAAATAACCTCTTCAAAACAAAGAAATAGAAATTGTAAACATTCAAAATTTCTAAAAAATATTCATCTATAAAACTGATTATCGGACGTAAGGAATTTGCGTCATCCACTGATTACTGATAATTTTGGATGTAATTTTCCAAAACACCACTGGGGAAGTTGGTATAATACAATAACGAAATATTAAAATAACTACATGTAACAAAAGAAAAAATAAAAATAAAAAAGAGAAAAAAGTAAAACTAAATAAACAAAAATATTAAAATAATATCACTCATCATATACGAAAATTAAAATAAGATGTTCTAATGATTTGAAACGGTGTAAAAACTATATACAAAATACATATAATATGAGGACAAGATTTCTTACTATGGAAAAACGAAATTTATATATTCCAAAAACTAAAATTTTTTAAGTAAATTTTCATCAATAAAACAAAAACATTGAGGAAAAAAAAAGTAACCGAAATGAACCACGAAGTTAAACCATCGCAAAATATTCTCGATCGTCTATTCTGCAACACAAAAATAATTCATCATCAAACAACCACATCACAAGAATAAATTTTGAAAAATTTACAAATCCTGTTTGAAACGACAAAACAGAGGAGAAATTTGAATTTTGTATTTGCGAATTTCAACGACGAATAATTTTTTGTGGCATTGCGCACAAGCGAAACCAAAATATAATAATTACATTCAAAATAAAATCGAATTAAATATATTCTTCACAAGTCAAAAACTATAGCATGTGAAATCTCAAATGGTAACATTTTCCACAATGGTTATAGAAAACGAAAGTAAAAAAAAGAAATCTCCGATCACGATTAACGGGTATTCGGGTGGGTTTTCTATTTAGAATACCTGCTGGAAACAGGCTACTGTTCGCAAATGTCGTCTTTTTCTTTTTGCCTCTTGAGACTTTCCAGATATTCTTCCTGTGATGTGGCTAACACCTGACTCAAAATACCGAAATCTTCCCAATCTGTTATACCTGCGAAAAATGAAACAGGCGTGAAATACAAGATCAATGATTTAATGATGTAAAACTTTCAGTTTATACCGAAACACTCGGGTGGAAATTCGTTCAAAAAAGTAGCGTGCTCGTTAATATGAAAATCAGAGGATGAACATTGTTGCGCCGGAGGAACAGAAACGCTTGAATGGGCTATTTGTTTGTTATTCTCATCAGAACACTCGTAAGTTTTTGGATTTGGACTTTTCTCCGCTGATGTAACCGTCGACGAAGAACTGGCACGCATCGGAGACGTAGCGTTTGTCTGCAATCATGTTTTTCTCATTTAACAAACGGTTGCTTCGGAAATTACTCTTTTCAATCAATTATTTGAATTTTAGTTTTAGTCAATATTAAAGAAATACAAGTTACCATGCTTCGTTTATGACGTTCGTTATCTTTGAACCATTGCAAATAACTTTCACGAGCAACTTGTTCCTCAATCACTTCATTTGTAGCTTCCCAGTCAGTAGCTCGTAATTTATCCTCCAACATGGTCTTTTGAAAAAAAAAAAAGAATTTTTAAAACACTAAAAAAAAATTCAAGTAGTAATAATCTTATCATACAAATTCAAAAATGCTTGTAATCATTTTCGCAACATATTTATACCACAGTTCCACAAAAACGTAGTGTAACAGAATATATGCATAATTTTAATTAATGAAAACTCCTAGACAAGTTGATCAACTTGTGTTTTGAATCCTCCAAGAAAACAAAATTTAATAATGTCTACACTTATTTTCCACAAATGTAAAACAATTTTCTTCAATGAACAAACGAAGTGAAAATATTCACCCACAAATGATTAAACATTTTTATAAATCCACCTGTTCAATTTCCAATTCTTCACTTTGCCTGATGGCATCATGAACCAAATTCCTATCCGCTGAACCAGGAGAAAAATTTGGTAATCCTAGGCCGACGCCAATAGTAGCTTTGTGTGGATCGACGACGCTGTTATAATGACTTCCACGTTGATAAGAAAGTCGAATAGGTTCGTTAGTATTTTCGGTAGCTTTATGGCTATGAAATATATTGATAGGATCTGTCGATAATGGAACACGGTAAAATTCAATTCACGACTGAATAAAAAACATTTAAAGAAGACAACCTTTAGTATAGCAAAACACTTCGATAGGTCTGTTATACATTTCGCACATGGCTTGGATTTCAATATGATTGCCATGAGTTCGGTCCAAACGTTTACGGTTGACATAAGTATTGAAATCTTCTGTCATGTACTGGGAGTAATAATCACGATTGGCAGCCTACCGAAAAATAGATTAGTAAATGCTATAAGCTTTAAATATGAAATCACTCACAATGTAGTCCATGCATTGTTTTCGTACGATGTCATGCATTTCTTGATCGCCGAATACTTGATCGGATACCGCTCGGAATAAACAAGCGCCATCTTCTTTCATATTCTTCACAACAAAGCCTCTTTTTCGCATTCGTTTTTCAAATACACGATCACGCTGAGAGAATAACATATTAAAGACGTCCTCTCAAAATAGATAAAAAATATCTTACTTCAATCCACTCAGCTTCTGTGCATTGGCCATTTGAAGCGCCATATTCATCTCCGCTATTGTAACCAGCACTTGTATCTTCATCAAGAGCAGAAGACGGGCCTGCTTTTGGAGAGGAACTTGGAGAATCAGGCCACGAACGAGGAGATCCAGTACTCACACGTTCTCTAAGTTTGTTACTTCTTGAAGTACTACTATGTCAGAAAAATTTGCAAACTCTAAATGCATCTCATTATATAAAAATATGAAAATTTACCGAAGAGGGCTAGATTTATGTCTCCTTTTGCCACTACTCGGACCACTTTCCAATAAATCTTGAGCATTTCTTTTTTCATCGCGATTTTGCCAGCAACACTGACCGCTGTTCAAACAGTCCTCCAAACTTCTTTCACATATCTGTAACCAAAATGCATCAGCGTTAAATGAATATCCTCAAAGTATAAGCCTACTTGAAGATGAAGTTGAAAGAATTAATTACTGCAATCCACAGCACAAATTAAAAATATGATGACCTCATATCATAAAACACAATCTTCAAAACGCAGCTAATGGAAATTTCATCAAACATTATTGCCAGAACATTCGAAATGGGTGATTCCACATGGCATATTTTAAAGTTTACAATGACATGCCATTCACGCAGTTAGGCCTTTATCAATAATACGTGCGTTGTTTCGGTGACAAAAACGTTACTTTAACTAAATGTTATTTAAACATAAAACTCGGATAGTCAAATATACAACTTGAACTTCTACAGCATACCTGAGAATGAGATGGGATTGCATTCAAGGATAATCCGTGATTGTGGTTATTCTGATGCGGAGAATCCGATTTTTCTTCGGTTTTGTTGTGAGGAGTTTTCTTCTTTGAAAGGATAGTCATAGTTATAATACATACTCCGTACGAAAATCAATTCAATCAATGCATATCAACAAAAATGTTAAACTTATTAATATAACTTCTTCGTAATTTTGCAAAAAAAACTACGAGGAATGAGACTCTTCAACATCAGATATGTGTAACAAAAAAAAAACTACAAGAACTATTATTTTTGATACACCATAATGGTTGCTTATTTCATTAATTTGTTGTCTTTGTCGCTATCAGAAGACTGACGCTTGCTGAAGATGAAACTCGTGATCTGCGTGTGATTCTTGATTCCATTCATTCTCTTTTTTTTTCAAAAAAATGAGCAACAAAAATATCATTACCACGACTGTTGTTGCATTTTATGAAATTTATAAATAAAAATATCAACAGTGAGAAAATTCTCTGTCGAAGATTTCAAATATGCTGGGATTCAATGTTTGTATGCAATAACATTCCAATATTTTTGAATCACGAAAACTCCACCTTATATTTTTCGACGGGATTTTATCAATTTCCAAAATACGCAAATTCTTCCTGAAATCACCAAGTACCAGTTCGTGCATCTTAAATTCCCCAATACGTCAGCAATGCAGTTGCAGAAGTATGCAAAAGAGAAAGAAGAACCGAAAAGGTGAAAAAATTGCATTCAGAAATCAAAATAAGTAATTCTCCCCTTCGGATTTTCGCTCATTCATATCGTAATATCGTGCTTCTATTTCGGGGTTATTTGCGTATAAAGTGTACAAATCTAGTGATAAGGCACTAAAATTGAAGAAAATATGTTACAGAAATTCTAAGGGTACTTATACAAATAGTACAGAAGTTTGAGGGTATTAGTTTTTCTGCAGATGTAATTGTGGTCACAAATCTGGAAATTTGGGATGTGTTTTTATTGCTATATATGTGTTACTTTTCAATACCGCAGACGGATGTGTGATGAGTACTTTCATCGACTTATTAGTGAATAGTGAGTATGCTAGCATAATATTTCTATCTCGATTCATGTTAACAGCTGATCAAGAATGAATTTGGTTCCCGTTGAAAATGAAATTTTAACCCTGAGAAATCATCTACAGGCGCTTTTTCTGCTTCTGTCTAATTTCTAGCTTATTTGTCCTCATGATGTGTTTAGATTTGTAGAAAAAAAAACAATTCATGAAATTATGAAATTGATCATAATATTTTGTAATTTCAGTGTCAGGAAACCAATGATTGACTATCCTAGTCTTAATCTAATCTCGTTGAGCACGTTGAATTTGCAACGTTTTTCCATGGTTAGAATTGCCATCACCATATGGACACAAAAAAAATGGAACGACAGCGTGACCGAATTATTCATTAATTGTCGCAAAAAAAACAGTATCGTGGAATGGGAACGTACCTGGATGAAAGTTACCGAACAAGCATTTGTTGATTTAAATAATATGAACTTACCATCAACTCTACTTGATCACATGGAATTCATCGTTGAAATGGTGGGTCACGAATTGCTTTTATTTTTAAAGTATTTCAGAGATTGTTATTCGTATGACGGATGTCGCAAAGATTACATTCGAGTCGAAGAAATAAGTTGGACATCTTTCGGTACCATTGACAAAATGAAAACACATCGAAATTTTTCGTATAGATGTGCCACAGCGCATATTAAATCAGCGTGCCCTTTATGTTTGGACGACACCATTATTCGTATTTGGATACGAATAATGAAGAACAGAAAACTGACTAGTTTCCCGCAAAAGTATTTTTCATATTTAACTTTAGCAGATCCATGTCAGTTAGTTTTATTTTGGGGTCATCTGTTTAAATATTCCCTCAATAGATTGAAATTCGCCGACGATCCTACAAATGCCATTTCCAGAGGAAGAGGCGAAAATCAAAAATTGGTTTTGTTACATGCTCAAGAAGGAAAAGTAGAAGGATTTATGTATTTTTGGGAAAAACTTGAAAGAGACGAATATAACGGAATTTTACCACTTCTAATGCAGATTTTTAACTACCCCGCGTTCACTTTAAATAAATATCCTTCATTTTCTGAAATGATTTTATATATTATGAACAACGTTGATGGATCCGCGAGGAGAGAATTGACTCGAAGATGTGGTTTCGTATTAATGAATGGATTATTGGAAAAATGGCCTTATCATGGTATTGTTATAAATCAGTTTGATCGAATTATTCCTCATCTTTCTAATTACGATTACCGAAATATCGTTTTGGAAATTTTATCTAAAATGCATCGCATCGAGACTACTCGCATAAAGCATAAATATTACAGAGAGGAATTTCGCTTCCTGTGGGGTAATATGGAATATTACGTGGCCAGGGCAACTAATGATTTTGTTGATTTTTTACAAGATAGACTGGCATTAGCGCATTGAATTTACTGCAGCGTTCCTAAGCTTTTCCTTCCTGTGTTGCTATTTGTTAAAGCTGATTTCTCGTGCCATATGTGTAATTATTTATGTTGCCAAAAAATAAAATATAATACTATTTGTAATACTGACAATAAATTCAGGAAATTTCGAAAATATGACATGGATACTCGTTGCCTGGTATTTAACATGAATTTATTGGTGCCATTTCTCTATATTATTATATTTACTTATTTATTCATTTATATTGATGTTATAGTTACCATTCGAATTTGTACTTATTTTGTGTTTACGTAATATGCATTTCGAAAGCAGTTGATTTATAATCTAAGATAGTAGATAAATTGGGAAATTTTTTGAAGATGCTGATGTCACGATGATTTTTTTTTGTTTTTTGTGTTCTTATAACATAATATGTATTACTGCCTTTTTATTTCAACGTCATAACCTGTTATTTTTATTTAAAAAATGGATAACTGTGAAGAAATTTATATGGTTTTTTGGTCAAAACTTCATTCCTTTTGTTATGAAATAACACGACGTTTACCTTAGCATTCAACTAGTTGACCTTATTTTTTCCGTAAATCACAATAAATTAATTATATTATGACCTTTCCAAATGTCACTGTTATCTATTTGCGAATTTTTCTACTCTCGATTATTTCATTTTTCTTTTTGTTCATCTATTCCTCGATTACATATCATTAAGATTTTTTTTTTCATTTTTGTAACAATTTTATGATAAAAAAATAAGTTTCATTTTTCAATGTGATTGATTTTTGATTTATGTATATTTAAGATTTTTTTTTATATTCCAGGGATTTTTTTTTTTTTATTATTTCCCCATGGTTTATTAGTTTTTTTTCCTTTTAAATGAATAAGTTGTGTAATAATTTGAAGTACCTATCGAATTACCAAGACATCTAGTCAGCTTCGTTCATGCACTCAGTTACCTATTTCTTATTCAATTTTTTAGTTTGTCTTTACAAAATTATTTGATTGTTATGACATTTTGAAATTACGAGTCAAAGAACAAATTTTTCATGTACACGAATACGCATGTATTTTCTTATTTTTTGTTATTATTGTATTTGTATCTTATGCCTGAATCTCAGTGAGCCGATTAATACAATAAAATACCTGTATATTTCACGGTGACCAAATATTTAAGTTAAGTCCTTAAAGTTCCTGTAGTAATAATTTTAAAGTATTTATATTTTTTGTTCATCGCAGAACTTGAACGTAATATCGACAGAATAAATTTTATTTGCAGATTTCCTTAATATCATCTATATTTTACGAGGATTTTGTGTTTGTTTTATTACGCTTTTGATGTTTTTTCCCCTAAAATATATACCAAGCTTGGAAAATTAACTTAATTCTAGTTGTTATAAATGTTTGTGTGTTTTGATAATAAATTTTACAACTAAGCGATTTGCTTTTATTAACACATTGAATCATCGTGTATAAAAAATTAAAAATTAATCTACAATTCAATCACGGCTACGTTTCCATACAATTTGTTCTATCCAAGGAAGGTAGTGTGATACTTTAGTATAAATTATTGTTGTATTAAGAAAATAGCACGAAAATTCGTTTGATGAATGATTTATTGTGGATGAAATTCCTACGAGTTTATAAAAATAAGGACAACCTGTGTTTATCTCGTAGAGTAACGAATCGCCAATAGCACCCTGAAATCATATCAAGGGTATGAAAATTATAGAACAATAAAATAAATAAAAATTAAAAAAAAAGCGGTTTGCTGTAAAGTACCTGGCATTCTTCAAAAAATGACTGCGTTAGACCAGCGCACATGCTAGACTTTTCATCAGTTCCTTTGACTAATTCTTCGTAATCTTGAAATATGATCTCACAACTTCGGTGATCTTTTATTACAGTTTCTGTTGCTATTAGTTTATCAGTTTGTAAATCGTCGGTCGCTACGAAGTATAAATTATGTAACTTTTTCATTTAGAAATTCCAGGTTTTGTTGAAATTAAGGATTTTACTTACTTTGAATATTGCAATATGGATCTATACAGTTCTCTTTGGAAAAACCTATATTGAATAATTTATCTTGTTTTACCTCTGCTTCGTCGAATAAACAAATTGGATGGACGTGAGCGTTAAATTGTACTTTTTCGTTCAATTTAAACAACGCTATGTCATTTTGCAAATAAGGATGATGATATTCAGGATGAACTAAACGTTGTACGATTTCGTAATACTCGAAATTTGAGGTTTTTGTCGATGTTCCTGTTCCTAATCGTACCCATTGGGCATAGCCACTGTAATTTACAAAATAATGTATCAACTCCATTAGGCATAAATAAGAAACACAAATATTTTTCTTAATTACTATGATGTGTATTCACAGCGAGCTACAGTTAGTACGTAAAATTCACTTATTAATGAACCGCTGCATTTCCATTTCACGTTTTGGAATTCTCCAAATCCTATTAACGCCTAAAAAAATTATGTAAATTGATTAGTATAATTTGAATTTTTAGTTTCGCAATCTGCAATTATACAAAAAAAATAACCTGTTTTTTTATGAAAGAATTTATAATTAGAAATTATTAGAAAAAGCAAAAAGTAACTTAAACGTTACGCAAACGTTATAAATACATTTTTGTCATCTAATGATATAATAGGCTGCTTGGTGTTGATTGAAATTGATTTCTTTAATTTCAAAAAACGTCGTAATCAAATTTATTTACAAAAAATAATCAAGATTCGCGGACAAAAAAGATTGACAAGTATTACAATGATGTACTTACAGTGTGAGGAAACCTTTTAGGATAATTTTCCAATACACTCGTAGCTACGGATAATGAACCGTCGCAAGTTTTCAACGCGTACTCTTTGCATCCTAATTTTAAAAAAATGTGAGGTAATTGCGATTAACAAAACAACTTTGAGGTAAAAAATAAATACGCAGGGATATGTACTTTTTTCAAAATTAGATATTTCAGGTTTTTCTCCAGGAAAATTAACGATGTCAATATTTTCTGTGGTGAAATCAGTAAAATGAAATTCAGTCGATGAATTTATGAGCGGATCAGTGCAACAGATCGTTGGCTCTGAACTTTGATCTTCATATCCGCATATTTTAGGGAAAATCCCGTTTCGAATGTTTTCCACGGCCGTAGGGCATTGCAATACGTACGTGCAAACGCCGTTAAGACATTTTTTATCTAAAATAATTAATGAAGTCATGTAAGTCTACAGCTTGATGAATATGAATTTAAGGTAAATATGAAATATCCTAAATTATTCCCACATAACGCATACTTAATACTTCTTATGAATTTATTTAATGCGTAGCTTATCGTATTAGTGATTTCATAAATAAATATTTTTTCATGTACTTGTTAATCGCTTAATAAGAAATAGAAGGTCATCTTACCCGTTTCGTTGCCAAATACAATATAAAAGAATATTAAAATTCGAAAAAAATTTAAAAAAATTGGTAGCATAAGGAAAAATTACATTACAATTTACGTTTGAATCAATAAAAAATTATCGTCGATTTGTTTGATATGGTAACTTAATCCTATAGGTATATCTACTCGTACAAGGTCATTGTATTTGTGAATCAGTCGGAATAACCAGTTGGCAACATAAATTTAAACAGAAAACAGAAGTCTTCAGTTCACTTAACCCCTCAGGAAGTACTAGTTTAAAATTTTATATAAATAAAAAATAACAAAAAGAAGTTATTTAAAATTTGTAGACAAAACATACTCCAAATAAATGTATATTTTTTACGCTTGTGTATAAATATGTTCTTGCAAAACGCTTCTTCACGTAAATTCGTATTCTTATTCTCATATTAAAAATTAAAACAAATAAACATGTGCCTCTACCGACATAAATTGATTAATGTGCATATAAATGATTATTTTATATCTGTACTTGACATTATTTTCCCGATTAGAAAATTCTTAATTAAATAATCGCGAATCATAAGTTCAAATTTATATACTCGCTTATTTAATCGACAAAACTTTCAATTTCTCATTTGAAACAATCGACGTCAAATTATTATATCTTTTTCGTCATTCTTTGAACTCGTATTTTTTCTATGAGGAGTTTGTAATTAAAATTCACGATCGCAATTTCATTTCGATTCGTACTTGCATCAACTTCTAACCGAATATGAATTTTTTTCACGCGTGTGCTCTTGCGACATTTTATATTTGTATAGGTGCATAAAAAAATGACTTCAAGAATTGAAAACACTTCATTCAATTTTCTTACTTTTCTTACAAAACTTCAATTTATCAAGATCACTTGAATTTCACTATTTTATTAAATTACCAAAGTTATTAAAAGTAATAACCGTAATTACCAACGTTAATAGACGTTGCGTAATTACGACATTGATGGTGTTTTGTTTCGTAGTTTGTACCTGCGCTTAAAGCTAAAAAAAAAGCTTTTATTTTTATTTCAAAAAATCAAAATTTGAAATTTTTCATTTTCTACAGGTACTTTTTATTAATTTTTATAATACCAATGTACCATTGCGATTTAACAGAGAAATGTCAATTCGGTATTAATTGTATTCCGCTGTCTTTCGATTCCAACAAGGGAATGTGAAAATTACTCCTTAATCAGTACATTCACAAGGTATGATTAACTGCTCCTTAAAAACGATTCCATTATTTTTCGAATTTCCTTTTCGTGAATTCGTAATGCGAATCTCGTCCATTTGAAAAAATTCATGATACTCAAATGAACGATGTATTTGTAGGAATTAGTGATGATGATGTTGTTTGGTATGTTATCTTATCTCATGAGTGTTGTGGATGTCTAGAAAAAATGGAACATCACTTCAGCATCTGTGTTTTCTCATTTTCTTTGCTTAATTTTTCCATTTTCAATTTGATTTTCGAGTATACGATATTATTACTATGTTGTCAAAAATTTCCTTTAAAGCAGTTATTCGTTATATTTCTTCAGGTTCGATGTTTTTGTGAAGCTCCTTCATGCTGATACGAAAACGAAGTTTAAAAACGCTTGAATTATGTTTCCTTCAACCGGTCATTTTAAATACTCTCATTGTCCTTTCCATTTGGATGGAGAATGTGGTAGAATATACTGTCATTACAGACATGCTAAAAGTAATCTTGAATTTATCCTTTGTTTTCACTCAAAATATTGGCAAAATATTAATCATGTGTAATGTAGGTACTGATGAACGATCTGGAGAGAATAACGCTATCGCAACGTTGGAAAAAGAAATTTACGAAGGTTTAAAGCTGGGTAAGTTAATGACAGCTCAAAGATCACAACATTACAGAGTCAATAAGTTAAATTTTGTATTCTTTAGATAAGGATGAATTCGAATCAATAGTAAATGAAGAAGACGAAGAGAAACATGGTAAAACATCATGCTTTCTGTCATAACATCCATGAAATTTGAGTACTTTAATAGAATCATCGTTATGATTTTTTTTCATTTTAGAACAATTATTGTCTCAGAAATTGAAAGCATTGTTTCCACACTGTGATAAATTATTGGGTTAGTATTTTCTCGTTCTATGTATTATAAAAATTCCAAGTGATGTTTTCTACTTCTTTCTTATTTTTTTTAGACAATCTGCGTTTACCAAAAGTTACTGTAGCTAACTGGGATCTTTCTGTTAGCGATCCAATCTCAGGTACATAATATTAATTTGTTTAATTGGTTTCGTATTTTTTAAACTAATATACGTATTTGTATTTATAACTAATTTCAAGATATAGGAGATGCAGAATTCAAGAACCTCAAAAATACTACGACAGATGCAAATGAACCTGCCTTAGGTATGATTAAAACTTTTTTGCACTTGAGTTGAACCAATTTTCATGTGCATTTTTTCTCTTTGCAATTAGATGGTGGCTCCTTGGAGCAATTATTGAAGAATGATACGAAAAAGGAAATCAACTCTGGTATTTATACCAATTTATGTTCTCCGATTGATGAATTTCGTCTATAATTTTTCATTATTTATTTCCTAGGACAAAATAAGCCCAATACAACAGAAAAACGGCATATAATGATTTCATGTCTTGAAAAAATAGGTACAATTTTTTCATTAATAATGGAGTAATTTCACGCATATTTCAAGATTTGCAATATGTATCGAATGTATTTTCTTCTTCACAGAGAAACGCTCCGAATTCCAGCCACGTCGTGTAGGAACCATCAGACCTAAGAACTTTGCTACCGGTGATTATTATATTTTACAAAATTCTACGTTGTAAGATTGATTGTCATTGAAACATTTTTTACAGTGGAAAATTTCAGTAACGAACTCATGAAAGAAAGTCCTTCGCGAAGTGTGTATCTATCAAATATTTCATTTTCTATTTTTATTTAAAATATTATAATGTGTTTTTTAAATAGCCGCTGCTAATCCAAAAAATTCCTCTATTTCAAGTAACAGTAATCAAAATAGTAGGTATATTTACAAATTTTAACAAGACGTTGTCGAATTAATTAATAATATAAATGGGTTACTTAGTCAAACAGGAAGATCCTGCTTCGGAAAATAGTTCTGATGAAGACGCAGAAGTTGGTACGTTAGAGGACTTATTTCAAAAATATCCTAAAATTTTCTAAAAGCGTTTAAATTCTCAAATTTTTTACAGATAGTTTACTCACTCAAATTTCATTAATGAATCCTCAAATTTTCAAAGCTGGTTAGTATTTAAAAAAAAAAATAAAAATAAACAAATAAATAAATTTTTAATGGATATTAAATAAATCGTTTAATAATATGATTTTTTCAGCCGACAAAATGACTGAAGAATCTAAGACATTAAACAGGCGTTCCAATAAATCAGAGATGTTTGATTCAAAATCAAACATGTTGGATGATTCTAATCTGACGACGGATTTCTATGAGATGCCGACTCAACCTTTCTCGGATAATGATAATAATGGTCTTGGTCGCTCTGTTAGTCAAACTAACTTCGCTATCCGTAGTAAGCATTTTGTCATATGTTTAAACATGTGTGGAGTGTAGATTAGTAGTTAACATCTGGTATTTTTCGCAGATGATTCCAACGTTGAAATTAAACAAGAAAAAATTGATGACAGTGATTGCCATAAAGGTAACTTCATTAATTTGAAACAATTAATGAAGATTATTCGTGAAATAAATATAAAATCTGGTTATTTTTATAGCTACGCCAGCTGCGGTTAATCACGCAAATGTGTTTACCATCGCCGAACAAAACAGAGTGAAAAATTTATTTAAAAATAATATTTGTTCCAATATCGATCAATTTTTTGATCTAAGCGATGCATGCCATGTTTATGGAACTGAAATTTGCAATTTATTGGAGCCCTTGTTCACATACTTGGTTCAGAAGCTAAACCCTCAATTCAATTTCGAAAAGATACGTCAATTACATTCCCAAAATATCTCGCTGGTTGACGGGTTACCGTTTGTTTGTTCTTGCGAGCATTTAAAAAGTTGTATTGAGTGTTATAACGTGATGCTATGCGCAGTCTCGAAGCAAAATGTTAAAACTAAAGATAAAAGCACCGAAACGCCCAAACATACTAATACACCTTTTCGTCAAATCGAAGACGGATTAAATAATATTACGAAAGAAATCATGTCTTTAGGGTTACCATATAATGAAGATGGTAGACCAGTTGTGAAACCTGAAACGAGACATGTCCATTGTCAAACTAATTTTGAATCTAAATCACACTCGAGAAGTAGCAGCTCGCGCGATAAACATCACAGCTCGAAACATTACAGTAGTAAACATAAATCAAGGAGTGATTCGAAATCGAGTAGTCATAAAAAGGAACGATCTAGTGATAAATACTCGTCTCATTCTAGTCGACATAAATCTTCGAAATGCAAAGACGAAGAGAAAAAGCGTCGAATTGAAAGCTCAGGCGAGGTTGAATTATCTAGTGACGATGAAAATGAAAAACATTCCAAGTCACGTCGTAGCTCTGATCTAAAAAACAGGAAAAGATCATCGAGTGATAAGATCGATCTTGAGGCCAAGAAACCGAAAACAGATAGAATTGATTTCACGCACGAGAAAAAAATGACCAAATCTAGTCTTAAAGAAAGTCCTCAAGAAAGAATTGAAATCAGCGACGACTCTGGTAAGTATTTGTAATTATTTTTCAGTGCACGGTTTCCATCTTATTTAATGAATTAGTTATGCATATTTGGATTTCTCATTTCAGATTTCGGTAACGCAAATGACGATGCAGGGTTGGATTTATCAGATGACAATTATTCCGATATTGAACAAATTGGAGTAGACGTCGATGATACCGAATCTAATGCCGATTTCGACTTAGAAGATGATAATGATATGGAGGTATAACCATGGAAACATTTTTTGCAAATTTTCTACGATTAAACATGAAACTTTTTTCGTAGTCCAAGATTTCTAAAGCCAAAACCGAAAATCACACTGATTTGGTTCCGTCAACTTCATCCAAAAAAAGAGTATCTTTAGTTACTGAAGATAAAATCCTTCCTTATAATAAGAAGCAGTTTGTTAAAAAAAATATCCCATCTCCATCAGAAGTAAGTCTCGCGTATGAGTAAATTTCTATATCCTATGTAATTTAATAATTTTTTCAGGTTTTATTCCAACGAATGCAGCAAAAAGAAGCTGAAATGAGAAATGCAGCTGAAGCAGCCGCTTTACAAAACGCCAATAGTAAAAATCATAATTTTCATTTACTTTTCGATTCCAAATTATGGCGTATTTTAATATGAAAAATGTTTAACAGATGATCGTGTACGTATATCTCATGTTCCTAACGTAGCATTGCTATTGAAAGCGAAAGAAAGACTGAAAACAGATTTATTAAATAAATCGAAACCACCCGCCGCTCCTCCGCGGACTTCCGTTCAAACCAACCCTAAAGGAAAAAGTCGAATAGCCCATATTGCTACTGAAGTACCGCCCGCTAAGGTACAATTTATTCGTCGATTTTTATTAATTGAAGTCGTACAAGATTATTAATTTCTGACCGCGTTAGGATGTTCCTATTCACGCAGTAACTTTAAAACCGACGATCAATTCGTATAAGACGAACAATAATATTCCTTTACCAACCCGTCAAAATGCGTTAGATAGATTGTACGGAGCTTTTTCGAAGAAAGTTCCTCCTGAATTGGCTAGTGAATTGGTAAGTTTTTCGGTATTTTGTAGTACTTTGAGAAAAACATATCACCGAGAGGTTTATTTATAGGCGTTGAAGGAAGAAAAAAACATACATGAGAAAGTAACTATTGTAAAAGTGTACTTGAATTCCTTGGCTATGGCTTTACATAGAATATCCAAAGAAGACCCAGCTAAATTAACAGGTACATACTACATATGAAAAAGGTGAGAAATAACGGGAATATTACCGGAAATTAATTCATTTTATTAAATCTTTTTGTAGAAAAAACTAGCGAATACCCAGCAGAATTGAACGGTACGATTTGTAATTTTCAAACAGAGGATAATTTTATCATTTGCGTTTTTCCATCATTTTATTCTTTGTGTCATAGGTTATTCGGTTTATGATCTTTTACGCAAACACATTCTGACTAGAGAACAATTGGAAGTGAACGGATTTCCAATACCCATTCCATATCAGCCAGGATGTTGTAAAATATCCACCAAAGCAATACATTACAAGCCTTTAGCTAGTAAAAGAAACGGCGACAAATTTTATTGTATGCAGTGTAAAGAACCTTTCGAAATGTGCCCTGAAACCGGCTTACCGCTAACGCCAACTACAGGATGCAGATTTCACACATTGCGACCAAGGAAGGAACCCGGACGCTGTATGTTTAAGTACCAATCTTGAAAGAAATTTCGTAATATTTTTAAACAAAATTGTCCCTCTTAAATTGCAGTACGACACGAATTATTTTACCCATGTTGCAATAAAAATATCGCGGAATCCGGCTGTATGACTGCTGAGTATCATACCCCTGATACGAAGGATGACGATTGTTTGGAAGGATATGTCGAGACCAGAGATCCTCCCCCTGGTGATCCTGGTGCTAGACAGTTTTATTCGTTGGATTGTGAAATGTGTTATACAACGGTCGGTTCAGAATTAACCAGAGTTACTGTGATTAAACCAGATTGCGAAATTATTTACGATAGTTTGGTCAAACCCCCTAATCCCATATTAGACTACTGTACAAAGTAAGAAATTCAACTTTCTGTCGTAGAATATTTTCCTTATTTGAGTATTGACTTGGTGTTTCAGGTTTAGCGGTATTACTGCAGATAAATTACGTAACGTAACAAAGACTCTTCACGAGGTGAGGCAAGACTTATTGAAATTCATTTTCAAGGACACAATTTTAATCGGTCATAGTTTGGAGAACGATTTGAAAGCTCTCAAAGTAAGATTAGAAATTCTTTCTGGGTCATTTTTCGTTGGTTTAAATGTTTATGAATTGAAAACTCGTACTAATTTCAGATATCTCATCGAAGAATAGTGGATACTAGTGTTATGTACCCTCATCGAGATGCTCCTGAAAGAAAATTCGCTCTTAAATATTTATCATCTACAGTGGTACACTATTTGATTCAAGAAAGCGGTAATAAAATTCGTATTTTAGTAGAATAATGATTTTCTCTTACGGAACGATTATATGTGTAATTTGATTCTTGACAGAGTTTGGCCATGACAGTAAAGAAGATGCCGTTGCTTGTATGAAATTGGTATGGAAAAAAGTCAAAGAAGATGCTCAAGTCCATCGTCCTAAAGTGAGTAGTTCTAGTTGTATACTACATTTTGTCTTGCTGCTTCAAAGTGAATATTTGTTTGAATTAATTTATTTGCAGAAAATCATCGGTTCTCCAGAACGGAAAAATTGAGTTATTTTTGTCTAAAAATGTTTTAAGGCGATACGTGAAGAGGGCGAATATTTTAAGAAGAAATGTGTTGTGTTTGTCGAATTTTATATTATTGTTGTATGTTTATGTTCATGTTCTCAAGTATTTCATTTTATATTGTTGTTTCTCTTTTTCATTTTGTGTAAACAATAAAGGTTAAATGTTTGTAAGGAGTCATTTCTACTCCCATTTTTCTGTAATTTGGTTTTTCTATTTAAAAAAATGTTGAATGGAATAAATGAATGGGGCTGAGTTTTTCATAATGGAGAAACGAGATGGTTATGATACATATTATTGCAGACTGTAGAATGTCTTTTTTGAGTGGTTCTTCGCTAACTTTTTTCATATAATAAATACGCAGGTACGCTAAGTTAAATGACAAATTTTCAAAAAAATTAAAATAATAATCATGAGAACTTGACGAAAATAACACCATGTAAATTGTACGTAATTACGTAAAAAAGACAAAAAGCGAACAACCATAGTGATAAACAGAACACTTCTGATTGGTCGATACAGGTTGATAAATGCAGCGTTTTTATTGGTGGCTGATATGTGAGTTCGATTGTCGTGTGAGTGATTGATAAAAAAATTTATGATGTAGATGTGGAAGCGGTATCTGAAATTATTAATTTTCTTTATTAATTAGTACAATTGGTGAAAAAATAAGATAATTTTTCAGTTGTATTTGTCTATAGAACATTTCAGTCATGGGTAAATAAACTTTTGATAACGCTTAAATTCTGCCTCGATGATATAAATTGTAACTTGTAACATGTAAACTTGCCACTTTATATTTTCAGGAGGTTTATTTAGTTATTTCAAAAGCTTCTTAGGAGGTCGAGAGCTTCGTATTCTGATATTGGGTTTAGATGGAGCTGGTAAAACTACCATACTTTATAGATTACAAGTTGGTGAAATCGTGACAACTATTCCAACAATAGGATTTAACGTAGAGCAAGTCACTTACAAAAATTTGAAATTTCAAGTTTGGGATTTAGGAGGTCAGACTAGCATAAGGTATGAATTTGTTTCGAATCGCTCTCCGATGTTTCTATTTATTTCTCTATCAAAAATTAAACTTATGGTATTTTACAGACCGTATTGGAGGTGCTATTATTCCAACACCGACGCTATTATCTATGTTGTTGATTCTGCTGATAAAGACAGAATTGGTATATCAAAAGATGAGCTTTTTCATATGTTAACGGTAAGAATAGACATCTTGTATCTCAATTCTTGTTATCATAAGTCTGAAATTCTATCGACGAAATTCATTAATTCCTAATAAATGGATTACAGGAAGAAGAACTGGAAAATGCTATTTTACTTGTGTTAGCGAACAAACAAGATATTGATGGTTGTATGAGCTTATCCGAAGTGCACCAGTCTTTGGGGTTGGATACTTTGAGAAACAGAACGTTCCAAATATTCAAAACATCTGCCAAAAAAGGAGAAGGTCTTGATGAAGCAATGGACTGGCTGTCAAACACGTTGCAGAATAGAAAATAGCTGCCTTTTTTTTTATTTCGAAAAATTTGTTTTAGCTGTTTCCTTCAATGATGTGTTCGTGTAAACAAATGATGTACTTTTAAGGAATTTTGATATTCTTTTTAAAGGATGATCACATATCAGAGCAGTTGTTCCAACTGCTGGGATGTTCATCATTTATGTAAGTTGAGGACTAATTTTTGGCGATACAGTCTCCAATTATTAGTGTTTTTAAAAAGATTTTTCGCACAGTTTCTGTTCAAAAATATTGTTAATTCCTAAATTAATCGAGCTCAGCGCCAACGTTGTGTAAATTGTAAATATTGTGGAAATATTTTGTAAAAATATTCTATGTTTAGTTTCTTCGTGAAATTTTTGTTCAAATTAATGTTACCTTTTTGGTAACAATTTAGTATATATATGCATTTTGAGTTGAGACACCTAGTCTATTGATAATGTATTTTTACTTTTTCATTGAAAGTGTGTTTGTTGATAACTGAAAGAACTGTCGATGTTCAATATATTGGCACGTTCGTCATAACTGCATTTCAGTGTAGTGGAGAATTTTACAAATATTTAATTAAAGTTATTGTTTCATTTTGTTGGTTTATTTGAAATTGCCATACAATTCTTACAACTTGAGTCCAACGATTATTGGTGAAACGTGAAAGTTTGAAGATTCTGACTCTGAGTCAATTTAAACGTTGCAAAAACTGAATGAAAAACATTTAAAAAAAAATTGCATTCGTTTACAGTTATAAATTCACACAATACTAATTCTAATTGTAGGATTATAGCGGGAGAAGGAAATGCCCTAGATGTAGATAAGCTATTTGCTGTCAAACAAAATTCGTTGCACAATTGAATGCATATTGAATTTATGCAGAAGTGGGTAAATGGAATCCATATGATTCATCATAAGTTAAAGAATTATGTATGATGGCCCTAAGAAGGGCCGTTTTTCTCAAGATTGAAGTTCAATCGGTAAATGGTTTAACCTCCAAAACCATAAAGAGTTCTGCCTTGACGTTTTAACGCATAAACGACGTCCATAGCTGTAACGGTTTTCCTTTTGGCGTGTTCAGTGTAGGTTACAGCATCACGAATAACGTTTTCCAAGAACACCTTCAATACTCCACGAGTTTCTTCATAAATTAATCCAGATATACGTTTGACTCCACCACGTCTTGCTAAACGACGGATAGCTGGTTTGGTAATTCCTTGGATATTATCACGAAGTACTTTACGATGACGCTTGGCACCACCTTTGCCTAAGCCTTTACCTCCTTTACCACGTCCAGTCATGATGTAAGCAAGTAGTATGAACTGTTATAATGTTAACTCCAAAGCGAAGGTGCTGTAACTATGATGCTGAAGAATGTGCAAAACTTTATATATACCCCTAAAAAGAAAGATATCGTCAAGATTTCGACGGAAACAACGAATCAGAAAACGAGTTTTTGAATGAAAATAAATGGAGCTATTTGATTGGTTGTTGGTCAGGTCCATGCTTCACGAATCTAATTTTTCTTTTTTGGTTTGCATGTGATCATGTAATTTGCTCAACTAAAATAATATAAACTTTTTCATGCCTTTTTTTTGAATGATTATTGTTGATCTTGTTTTTCACTTGTTGGTATTTTGTATGATTTATATTTCTATCAAATGAACTTTTTCATCTTGTACAAATACATATTAAATTTCGTTAATTATGCTGCACATAATTTGCCTGAAGTAGGATTTTTACATACGGGATACAAATATCAAGTTGAAAAATTTCTCTTGTGATCTTTTTATGAAAATTCAAGGTACTGTATGTACTTCGAAATTAAAGTCTGTGTACAGCTACAACTTCGTAGCAACTACTATGCACGATGTCGATATTATCGTACAATGCAATGATATCGAAGAACATTAAAAAATTGTATGGGCATCGTCGATATTCTACTGATACAAAAATCAGCATTGTGCAGTACGCTTGCACTCACTACTTACATTGAATCTCTGACTACACAATACATACGAAGCAGCACTCGTCGCATTTGTCATTCTCTACTACCATAATTATGAACGCATGCAAACACACCATCACACATATTTTTCTACATCTTTCGGTTCTTTCATTTATTGTTACTCATAAAAACAAAAATGATACAAACCTAGACGTGAGCCTCTTTGTCTAGATTTAAAATTGGAATAAAATATGTACAAGGAAAGATGAAACGTTCGTTTTCACACACCACTTCGAGACTTCGAGTTTAGGTAATCTATTTATAAGGACATAACAAGCAATCAGCTAGTCGCTGATCACAATAGGGTTTTTGCTTGAAATTGAGTATTTAAATCAAAATACACTTTTAGCTGTTGGTTAAAATTCGAAAAAAATAATGAATTCATAAGGCCAGTGCTTAATAAATTTGCATTAATCATCGTCATTTATTTACAAACAATCACATTGTTACATGGTAATACAATACGCATAGAATAGAATACATGTAACATGTACATTATGTTGATGATCAAGTTGATGAGCATTTTATATCAAAACTTTCATAGTAATACTTGATAGTTATATAGTGTACTAAGTATAATTCATGTATTCCAATAATGATGAAGAAATTCAGGTGGTGGCCCTTAAAAGGGCCGTTTTGAGTATCGGTTGATGATTAGGCTTTCTTTTCAGTTTTCTTTGGTAAAAGTACAGCTTGTATGTTAGGAAGTACACCTCCTTGGGCGATTGTAACTCCAGATAACAATTTGTTCAATTCTTCGTCATTCCTAATGGCTAATTGTAAATGTCTTGGAATGATCCTAGTTTTCTTGTTGTCACGAGCGGCATTTCCTGCCAATTCCAACACTTCAGCAGCCAAATATTCCATTACAGCGGCTAAGTAAACTGGAGCACCTCCACCAACACGTTCCGCGTAGTTACCCTTACGTAACAGTCTGTGAATACGACCTACTGGAAACTGAAGTCCAGCTCGAGATGAACGAGTCTTTGATTTACCTTTAACTTTACCACCTTTACCACGTCCAGACATCGTGAATTATCTTGATAGAACTTTTTAACGTGAACAAATAGAACTTTGATGATTACGAATGATCAACGAATACAGAGTTTTAGTTTATATATAAATATTGATACTATACGAGAGCCAATCATAACGCTTCAAATGACATCTGTTACGTAATTGGTTGATATTTATATTTTGAGAAACAACGTTAACGCTGAAATATAGTGATATGAATAACTACATGTAAGGGACTCTTGGAAGTAAACTTTTTTAGTTCACTAGAGGTACTTGACGATTTTCATCAAATTTGTTTGATTATTTAAAACTATGCTTCTGTATTTAAACAAGCTATTGACATTAAATTCGACACAAAGACAATGACAATGAGTATTCTTAGGTGTTCTTGTTTTCTTCAGTGTTTTCATCCCTTCCAAATCACTACTGGTAATTTGTAATAGCAATTAGTTGATTGAAAATTGATACAACCGGCATCGCAGTATCGCACTCCCATGTCTATAACGGACCTTTTAAAGCACTTTGTAACGCACCTACTATTCTCACTTCCATGTTCATTACATAAAATTGTTGTTCGACAATGATTAAAAATATTGTTATGTAATAAACTAACTGAAAAAATGAATAGGTAATGGTCTTCTGATTTTGTACCCTGATACTCAGTTCATGTACAGTACCAATGTATTGAGCCCATAATGTGTTCATAAATCAACGAGTTACATCAGAAAAAAACATTTTTTTCACATTCAAAATGAATGAATTTCATTGATGCATTTTATTTTATTTTATGAAATTTCGAATTAGTATGTTACTGCTAGAATTTCATGTCTACAGTACACTAACCTCATAATTTCGTAAATGCTCCCTGTCATGAAATGACAAAAAAACGTAAAAATGATGAAAAACGAAGCTCTAAAGAGATGAAACCCAATTGCGTACTTGGCACTCATGTACGTTATGTTGTATATACAGTATGTATACGCTTGATTTGTAAACAGTATCAAATATTTGTTTCTTCGAAAAAATTTCGCGTTCTGTCAAAAAACGCTATGTGAATGTCATATTTGAGTGACCACAAAGATAGAACATTGTGTTTTGGGCCAAGTTTCAAAAAATACACATTCGTGCATTGCCCTTTTTGACATCACAAGTACATAAATAATTACAAATGTAATTACGTATTGTAATTACGTATACACTAAATAGTAAATGAACCAGTGAAATATTATCTTTTTCGCAAATCTGATAATAGATTTGAAACAGTTTGAAATGGCATGTTACTTCGATGCAACCTCGTAACATGAGAAAAGATCAGATTTGTTTTTTTCAGTCGTATTGCCTGAAGTATGTATGTGGTTGTATGATAAGAGAATGATATATGATATATCAGTTTCAAGTGTTCCAACATTTGAAGAAATTTTTTTGGTGGCCCTCAAAAGGGCCGTTTTAGCAAGTATAATTTACTTATTTGGAACTAGTGTATTTAGTAACAGCTTTCGTTCCTTCAGAAACAGCGTGCTTAGCTAACTCCCCAGGTAACAGAAGTCGAACAGCAGTTTGGACTTCACGACTGGTTATAGTAGAACGCTTATTGTAATGTGCCAATCTGCTTGCTTCCGCAGCAATACGTTCGAAAATGTCATTGACAAAACTGTTCATAATGCTCATGGCTTTGGAACTGATTCCAGTGTCAGGGTGGACTTGCTTCAACACTTTATAGATGTAAATGGCATAACTTTCCTTCCTCTTTTTATGCTTTTTCTTATCATCTTTCTTCAGGTTCTTCTGAGCTTTACCAGCTTTCTTTACAGCTTTACCTACACTTTTCGGAGGTGCCATTATAAACGAAAATCACAACTTAGTAAAATGTTGACAAATAAAATTATGACTTGTATTTGGCTCCCAAGCTTAATTTATATGAAAACAAGAAATTGTGTTAACCAATGAAAAGTTGAGATACACTTACTGTTTTCCTATTGGTTAATATTCATTTTTTTCAAAACCACTTTATGCAAGCGGTATACGCATACGTTAATGACATTTTCATTATTATTGAAAAATGTAATAGATTTTCTTTCAAATTTTGATCTCATTTCTGCAGATATTTCGGTAATTTGGTATTGAGTATATAGCATTCTAGTACTACAGTGAAGTTAGATAATTAGTAGCCACAGCATTCATGATACTTTTTCTCCTCGAAAACTTTTAAATATCGGGTACAAGGTACAGCATATTCAATTGTAAACTTATGGTTAGTACAGACAGGGCCGATTTAATAATTGTGGAAATGCCTGGAAATTTTCACACAATGGTATGTGTATCGCAAGTGAATGGACCAAAAATTAAAATCATAAATAAATTCTGCTATAAATTCACTTTTTTTTATAAACTTGAAAGTTACAGACATCTTTGTAGACTGAGTGCATGTGGGTAATTCAGTACAAACTAACATCGTCCTATATTTACTACTTGAACACATACTGTATGCAATTGGTGTTGATCGACTTTTTGAAAAAAAAAGGCCGAAGCTACAGATATTAATTTACCACTGGTACTTTGTATTACGAAGTTGCGATTTTAAAAATACTACCTTTTTGTTCACAAATCAACATAGATATGGAATGGCATACACAATTACACATATTGGTATAATTGTGTAAGTCAACTCCAACATTCATATCATCTCTGACCAACCGTTGTTACAATTTTGGTTACTATACGAATGTGAAATTACGAGAAATACTTTCAGATTGCATTTATTCAATGAAATGACCATCAAAATTTCATCAAAATACTGAAACAAGTAAATACATCGTGCTTATCATAAGTATTGAAGAAAGTACAAATGGTGGCCCTAAGAAGGGCCGTTTTATCTTCTTGAAATGATTAGTGGTAGGTGATCATTTATTTTAACCTCCGAAACCATAAAGGGTTCTACCTTGACGTTTCAAAGCATATACCACATCCATGGCGGTTACAGTTTTCCTCTTAGCATGTTCCGTGTATGTTACAGCATCACGAATGACGTTTTCCAAGAAAACTTTCAGTACTCCACGAGTTTCTTCGTAAATTAGACCAGAAATACGTTTGACACCTCCACGTCTAGCTAAACGACGGATAGCTGGTTTGGTGATTCCTTGGATATTGTCACGAAGTACTTTACGATGACGTTTGGCGCCACCTTTGCCTAAGCCTTTACCTCCTTTACCACGTCCAGTCATTATTACGTTAATTAATGTCACTACGTCACTTTACAGTGAAAATCAACCGAATATACCTCAACGTGCAAAATACATTTGTATTTATAGTAAAAATCATACCTAATACTGCCACTTCATTGGTTGTTTCCAACGTGAAATGAACCAATGAAGTTCATTTGCTAAAATTGTACCGCGTTTCTTTCTTTTCGGCATTCAACCAATCAGAAAACTGGTTTCAATTTTCGAGTGTATAAATACGAACAAGTTTCCGGAATCGAAATATTTCAAAACTCTCTGTAGTTAAGTGTGGTCCAGTGTTACTATTCATCACAATGGCTCGTACGAAGCAAACAGCAAGAAAGTCGACTGGTGGAAAGGCTCCACGAAAACAACTTGCCACTAAAGCTGCACGTAAAAGTGCACCAGCTACTGGTGGAGTGAAGAAACCCCATCGTTATCGTCCAGGAACTGTCGCTTTGAGAGAAATTCGTAGATATCAAAAAAGTACTGAATTGTTGATCAGAAAACTACCTTTCCAGAGGTTGGTTCGTGAAATTGCACAAGATTTCAAAACCGATTTACGTTTTCAAAGTTCAGCCGTCATGGCTTTACAAGAAGCTAGTGAAGCATATTTAGTCGGATTGTTTGAAGACACTAATTTATGCGCTATCCATGCAAAACGTGTGACTATTATGCCTAAAGATATTCAATTAGCAAGACGTATTCGTGGAGAAAGAGCTTAAACAAATTGAGCTTTCAATTAAAACGGCCTTTTTAAAGGCCAACACACTCATTTCTTCAAATTGTGAAAACAATGTAATTTAAACCCTAATTTCTTATCTTTAGATATATTACCTGTTCAGTTTAAATGCATCAATTCAAATTTCAAAATGAATTTTCTTGAATCACATTACTAAATAACGAAATAAAAATGCAACCAAGTACTCTCAAAGTAACAGCATTCTCATGTCAATGTAAGTAACGCTTACTATAACACTTGTAGGCTACACAATACATTGTCCAGCAAGAGAAATAAAAATTGATAAAAAATTTATTCAACATGTTCAATTTAAAACATTTTACAAAAAAAAAACACATTTTAAACATAGGGTAACAAAAGCATTAAAATATCAGAAGGAAGAACATAACATGGTTTTTCAAATCGTGGTATTCAACTAATATACAAAATGAAAAAATAAATACAATACACTTATAAAAAAAATCATAATGACATATTGGAAGATAGTCCAATTGAAAAAATATCAACAAAATAGTTATTAAATTAAAATAATTTTTTTACAGTTATTACAAATCATAACAAACAATAATTTACCAGTATAAAAAAAATACATAAAATAAAAAGGAAGAATTTTTAAACATACTCAGTCGATAATTATTAGTTACACAGCACTCTCTTTATGAGGTATTACGGGGGTTTGAGTGTAAGTATGATAAAGTGTGCTAGTTTCACTTGGGATTGCATTCACAATGATTTGAGAGTTACATCTCGTAGAAAATTTTGGTTCTACCCATTGTACCACTGAATCACAATAAGTTGTTTGTAGTTCTTGCTAAACATTAGAAACAGAGTATATTAAAATTTTTAAAGATCATATATTAGTTATGTTAGAATAAACGATACCTACCATGGGCAATGAAGAATAGTTAAACACAGCATGCGATGGTGTATCTGTGTAAACACTATATGTTGGAAATTCTGCTTGATACTGTTGTGGATGAGTATGACTAGTAGAACTCTGCCTCCTCGAACAACCGTTGTAAGTCTCTGTAACAAAAATGTTTTTAATTGTGATTTTGTTTCTTAATGAAAATTCTTTTAAAAAAAGTAGTTTTCAAGGATGAGTAATTGGTACCTTCTATTTGAGGTATTATATCAGGATTGTGATCATCGTCCGAATGTATTGGAGTGGCAGCTACATCAGTATGGACTTTTTTATGTTTTTGTTTGGTGTGTTTTTTTCGTAATCTTATCACACTGATTATTAAAATTATAAGGAAACAAATTAAAAAAAGTAATACTCCGCATAAAGTGAGCGTCCACAATGAAAAAAATAATCCTTTTTTCAAACCTGAAAAAATACATTCAATGTTATGTATTCAACGATCGTCTTCCAAAATCGAAGATATTGTAGTGGAAAAAATTATTTACCGACAGTTCGCGTATGTTGTTCAAACATTTCGTACGATGGCTCAATGCGTAATTCTACGAAAGTAGAACTTCTTCCTTTGCCATTACTTGAATATATTTTTATTAAATATTCTACATCGTGTGCTATTGCAGTTATAGTAAAATCAGGACTTCTTAAATTAGTTATATTCCAAACAGCTCTATCGGTGCCATTTTTATGAACTTCGCAAATAAATTCTTGAGGCAAACCACCGTCGAAACCGCTTTCACAGGTAACTTGATACGAGCTTTCCGACAACTTTGATAACGAACAATTATGAGGTGTGTCGGGTTTACCTGTTTGAAAAAAAGTAGCTAATTAGAAGGATAGCCGATCAATTTTCGTAACTTATCCGTCAAGTACTTACCAGCGGGAACAATGTGAAATACGCAGGGTTTAGATTGAATGCCAAGTTCATTTTTAGCCCAACAAAGCAAAGTACCGTAATCTAATTCGGTCTTCGGTTGATAGGTAGCGACGCTATATATTTTCGAGGCGACAAACGTATGAATGTCTTTCGTTTGAATAAGGGAGTTATTGAATTTCCATATAAAAGAATTCGCTACCGGATTCGCATCTACTTGACAAGTGACTTCAATTTTTTCATGCCTTATTGCGCCATGTACCAACTGCTGACTAGCACCGCAAACTGGTTCATCTAAAAAGAATTCATTCATCGTTATTGCAAAATTATTCGAAATATTTTCAAATTCGGAGATTTTCCAAGCTTACATTTCACATCTAAATAGAATGGATCGCTTTGATTTTCTCCTTCATCGTTCGAAGCAATACAAGAATAATTGCCTGCCGATTTCTTCGTTATTTTTTGCAAAACAAGCGTTTGATTGCTAATAATTATTCGAGCTGAATTTTGAACCAAGATTCCACCCTGGAAACGAACAGTAGATTATTATTTGGAAACTAATTGGCAGCATTTGAAGTATATACATTTCTAATTACAATATTCAACTGTATAACTCTTGCTTTTTACAAAAAACTTAGTAGTGAGTACAATTTACAAAAAAAACTGAATTCGAAATTTCATCGTTTACCAACGATACGTATTAGGTTGGTAATTAGGTATCATGATTCTATATACAACAACAGCGTAGAATACCCAACAACATGATTAATCTATTAACGTAATTTTTGTTAACTAATCAAAGTTCATCGAAAATTCAATTGTATAATTCATCGCTATGTTTGCGTCTCGTACTCAATTCATACATTGACAAACATACATGAACGAGAAATTGCTTTATAATAATCGAACAGCGGATGCCATCGAATAAGCGCCAATCAAAAATGCAAGCAACGCGTAACAAATACCAGACAAATTTAATTTCATTAATTCTTATCGATACCTCACGTTTTCGTTTTTCCATCACTGAAATATTTCTCGCATGAAATTCATTTATACCTACCTCACCTAGTTAACGGGTAACTGAAATTACGAAAGAACTTACTTACGTTATGTGTCCAATATACTTTTTTCACTGGTGGATTTGCTTCAATGATGCAATCAAAGTATACATCAGAACCTTCTTTAATTCCAGCTTTATCCAAATTACGACCAAGTTCCAATCTTGTGACCGGAGCATCTGTGTAATCAAACATAGGTACTTATTAATTTTCACGAACAAATTCATCACGTAGACTAGCAAAAGAATGTGTAGTACGTTATTGTCCTCAAAATATGTGAAGAATTCCATCACACACACATTGATTAATGATTTCTTTGACCCTTTCGTTCAAGTAAAAGCGAGTTATTTTCAATTTTCGCAGATTATCATGTTTGAAAATTTATTACCAATGCACTTACATTGAATGTTCAAATGCCACGAATCGATTAAAGTACTTCCGGCGATGTTGCTATTTGTTACTTTGCAAGTGAGTTTGGATTTATGATGTTGTACTTTAGGTTGAAACGTCAATATACTCGTGGTGAAATTTTTATCTGATTTTGTAATCTGTAAAGAACCGCAAATAAATTAGGTACTCGTATTTAAGAAAAACAAAACAAAACAACGCAGTTATGGAGCAATTTTCTTAGGATTTTCTTGAATTTTTAACAATACTTCAAACGTTTTCTCTTTTTATATCTGATAATTTGTAGATAAGTATAAACAATAGGTACCATGCCCGTAACAATAACTCAGGAAAAAACCCATTTCAATACCAACTACCACAGCAATTACTAACAGAATATTAAGAATCTATCCTTTGAACAAAAAAATAAGAATTTATAAACAAATACAAATTAAAATGTCAATTTTGAATTAAATTTTTCGAAACGATATTTTACCCTATTTCAAAACGGAAAAAACGAGATGTTGCGAAACTATTGAAACCATTAACCTTCCTCGGGGGATACGCTCTCGTCCGCTCTTAATTATCGTTGATAGAAAAACAATCGCGACAAATTCTTTCTCGCCGAAAACATATCACGGTGAGAGACATTTCCGGACGTAATAAAAAACAAGATAAACAAAATATATTAAAGGAAAAATGCGAAAAATGTAAAAGCCACGGCGAGTTTTCGGTAACAAACATTTTTCGCTTAACTAGTGTACATTTATGTTGGTTAATGGTAGTAATTTAATAGGTAAAAAGAACGTTTTTTCACCACAATTTCAACATGCTAAAACTGAAACCGTAATAACAGTCAAATTAAAATGATTAGTATACCCGAAGGATAAGATGATACCAAATAGTAAGTAATGCGCCTAGAAGTAAGTCGACGAATTTTTTCATTTTTTCTTCACACGCTCATTCGCGTTTATCCGGTCTGAGCTACCTCTCATTTTGATAATTACTAGGAGCTTCGCGACCCAATCCCATATTGATAATTAATACTTAATTAGTAATCTTTATTATTTTTTTTTATTTTTCCAGATTTATAGAACAATAACTGTGGCATTTCAAATTTTTCAGTGTCTTGATTTTAATCTTGTAGTAATATGGAGCGAACAGAGCGAAGAGTGAAAATATTCATGTATACTTACAGTTTCGACAAAAGAAGAATGAATTTTGGTGCCTTTCAACCACCACGTCACGTTAGCCGGAGGTCTTGATCCGAAAGTTTCGCACATTATTTTATATTCTCTTCCAACGCTGAATATTTCATTATTTCCGATTAATCGAACTGACAACGGTTTCACTGTAAGCGGAATATCGAAATTTAGTAGTACTAGTGGTAGTAGTGCATAAGACAAACATATCTACCACACTTGAAAACATGAAGTCGTAATATAACTGAAATTGAAAACGTAAATTATGCGATGCACGACTCAATTTTTCCAAGTTTTGCGCGTTAAGTAAATTGCATAATTATTCGTTACCCCTGTCATGTTTCTAACAACGTCAAGCCATGCTACAAATTAATCACGAAAAATAAAAGTACTTCGGTCTCGTATTCTTAACGTTAATATCGCTTTTAATTTGTAACCATAAACCTTACACGTGGACTTTTTTTTTCAACAATTCACCTAGACCTATAGCATACAAAGTTACTATACAAACAAGCATGGTAAAAAATGGGTTTCATTCGATAATACTTAAGCGAGCGAAGAAACATCGCCAACATTGCGCAATGTTTGAGAATATGATGAGGAATTCTTAAAAATGACATTTTAATCTTTTTTTACTGTAATGTATCATCTAATACTCTTTTCGTAATGGCGACCAGTAACATTTATACATATACGCAGTCCAACCAACTATAAATCTCACTCCATTTTCAACGAGTGTACAAAGTGTTGGATAAGAATGGCAGTAAAGGTCGTTAGTGCTAAGCAGCTTGTGTTTTGATGCATGGTTTTATGTTATAGCTATTCTTTCTATTTTAAAGTTATCACGAGGTGTATATCAGTGAGACAATAAATACACATGATTGTTATCGGCTCATCATCTGCGATTTAGTTTCTCCTTGTAGATACAATGCCAGTGAAAGTTTCAAGTATGACAAAGTAAATAATCAAAATATCATTTCTTGTAAGTATAGGTAATCGTGGGAAATATTGAAATTGAATTTTTGTTTTTAATATGTATTCGTTCATCAGAAATTCAGAAATGTTTCAAATAGGTACTAAACATGGAAAACTTCATAGAGACAAAATTTATTCAACGTTGATATACAAATTACAAGTATATACCTTACCGAGCTACTTACTCCCTTTGTTCAAAATCGACCTACAATATTGCGAACTTGCAGGCTTTTTTTAAAGAAAAAATGAAATTAATTTCTATCAAATTGGTCTAGTATTCTTTTTTCATTCCGTTTTCATTTAAATTTCACCATTAAAAAATCAAACCTTTTGATGAAAATAAAAATGAAACAGCATAAAAACAACGCAATAACGAAAAATAAAGTATTCGTATTTCAAATCAAATAAAAACCTACTAACTTTCAATCTACCGATAACAAATTAAAAAGAGAATTTAATATTGTCAATAGAAGAAACCTTACCTTTAAAATTACTTATATAATCTCGGAAAAGATTAAATTATCAAAATTTTCAAAAGAAAACGAATCCATATCAAAAGTTTCTCTGATACAATGATAATTAAAAAAATTCATCAAAAACGTCCTTTCACTTCGAAGAAAACTATAGAAAAGGGTGAGACTTGAAAATACGCCTACTCAAAGTCAAAGTCATCGTCATATTCGATCTGACTGCGGTATTGGATTTGTACGTCTGTGTCTTTCGCAATATTCAAAAGTACCTTCGGAAAAGAATTCGGTCTTTTGGAGTAGTCGATAACACATCTTCAGACACTTTATATTTAATGATAGGTCAAACGGAAAACAGAACTGTGAAAAGGATCATTTTGGCTAACATCCAACTTTCAACAACAGCAGTTTACTTAGGTTTGCGGTAAAATGGTAACAAATTAAATAAAAAAACAAAATTTCATCTAATACCAGGTAAATACGACGAAACGAGAACAATTTTTTTAAATTAGAATTTATCCAAGAATGTTTTTTTTTTCAATTATTCTTTATACTTTTTTTTAATTGTTCGTCGATACGTAGTTTGTTGAGTCTTTTTTAAAATGCCAAAGGGATCCAATTTATAGCACGTTTATCGAAACGCCTTAAAATTATTTTCAAATAAAAATATTCCTTTTTTCAATCGCACTCGTCTTTTATCTTTATTTTATCGAAATGAAAATTTTCGATTTCTTTCAATACCTCAATATCCTTGTTCATGGGAATTACAAATATTGCAAGAGGTGAAATGAAAAATTTTCATCTTTATGAGAACGCAGAAGCAGATTTGATTTGCATAAAAATGACACCTTCGTAATGAAGTTATAATTTTAACGAGCGATTTTTATTATAAAGATGGTACGTTTTTAATTAAAAATTATTAAAATTGAGTACTACGGATGAATTTGTGTTGGAATTGATTAGTAATCAACGCAACCACGAATCTGAAAGTTTATTTTCTTAGAATCGTAAAAAAAAAGAGACGAAAAAATTTCACCCTTTTTGATGAAATAGGTCAACAAAATACCGTAGAAAGGGAGATGGTTAAGTTTTTATATTGTAACTATTTATAGTACAATGAAGCGCGCGAATAAGCGGATGTAAAAAAAAAGCGAATCAACGTACGTCATTTTTGGTAACGGAATAAGATTAAAACCTAGAATAGAAGAAATTTTTTTCTAATTTTTTCCTCTTGTCATTGTACACTTACAGAACAAATTCACAACCACGACGCTAGAAATTGAATTTCTACTGCGACCGTTGACGGCTTCGCATTTCAAAATTGAACCATGATGTTTCCTTTCCAAATGCTCGAAATGTAAAATATTTTGCACCTGGTTATTTAATATTATTTCCGATTGATTATCGATCACGTTCTCATTCTGCCACCATACCACTCGAGGAGCTGGTCTACCTAATGAATGACAAACGAAAACAAAATGATAAAAATTTATTTTCCGGTAATTTTTAAAATCAATTAAATTCGGCGCAGTTTTCTAATAAAGCATCGTATGTTTTCGACGTTTAATTTCCGCCGAATATATAAAGATGTTTTCTATTCGATGAACATTTTCTTTCGAAACAATACGCTGCCAAGAAAAACCCGTGAATGGAAATAATGTTAAATCGCTTTTCACAACTGTATGGGAGCGGTTGATAGGCGAATCGAAAAACGCACAACGAATTTCAATTAGCATGTTATACCTACAATACTTACCTCCGTGAGCTGTGCACATCAATCTCAAAGGTTGTCCTTCTAGCACAGGACTTAATGATGACATTACGATGTTCGAACCACTCATATCAACAATTGTTAGTTCTTGTGGTGGCACTGAAAGAAAAAATGGTCAAATTTAATCGAAGAATGGAAAAAATTCTTTTCAAAGGAAGCGCTGAAAAAAGAACACTTCACCGTGATTTTACGCTTCAACTTTTTCCTGCGGATTTTCTTAAAAAAAGTACCAAGTAAATTCACTATTGCAATACTTCTCACAAAGCATCGATGAAAAAAAAATTACTCAAAATCTATTGTCAAATACTCGCACAGGACATTGTAATCAGTAAGTTGCGGAATACTTAATCGGCAATAAAGCATTCTAATGCTTCAATTAAACGATTTTCAATAATTGAGGTTGGGTACCTCAACAACATTGTAGTACATACTTATATTTGGATAATTATATTGTAGAAAAATGAAAAATTTTCCTTCAAATGCGAAGATCTGTGACAAAATGCCACTATACTGATTTCATAGGTAAAATGATGCTAGATACCAGCGAAAAAAATTCAAGAAATAGAATTTCAAAGTTGAGCTGCCTAGTTGAATCATCTTAGATTAGTACTACCAAACAGATGAATTACGCAATGATCAAAAATGAAACATTCCTCGTTATCACTTTTGGAAGGGGTATTCTCACGAGGGAGAAATTTAAGCCCCTGCCTATCGCCAATGAGGCCTTCCTCCCCCACCTGAAAATAGCGAGCAATCGCAATTTCCGTGGAGAGGAGGGTGAAGCGTTTATTCGTATAAGTTGAGGTAAATAAAAGATATGTGAATACGTGGGAGACGTTGTATATTCGTATGAAAATAGATAAGTACAAGCTTCAAAAATAGTTCCCACTGGTAATGTGATACTTCACACACGGCGGACGAACTTCCGTTACGCCCTTGCAGGACACGGTGATCCCACTGGTGTGAAGGGGAAGGAAAGTTCTGAGGAACACGGTATTTGTAAAGAGTGGGTTAAATCGCGTAATGGCGAGGTCTCGCAATTCCGCGAATTTAACGTTAATAAGTTAGATGTGTTGAGTAAAAGTTGAAAGCCTTTATTCAAAACGTAGAAGAGCGATCGAGTCGCAGTTCCTCGTAGTGAATAAAAGAATGAAAAAGGATAATGAGATCTCGTAAAATGGCGAGCAAGTCGCAATTTTCCGTAAAAAAATGAAAAGAGAGGTGAAGTCGTAAAAGAGCGAGCAAGTCGCAATTTCACGTAATAAAAATGTAAATAGGATGCAAAAGAGCGATAAGTCGCAGTTCTGCTTTTAGAAAACGGTGAAAGAAAATAGATAAGGAAAACTTATGGAGCACGGAGGCGTCGATCGGTTGATCGATCAGCCATTAAATACCGTCGCGCGACACACTTTATGTGCGAGTAGACCGTTGGTTTGGTTCTACTCGCGTCGCGCGACGGTCGGCCGATCGATCTCCGTCGACGTCGAAGTATGTGTTGTTGTTTTTTCGTCAAAATAACCCGTTGCACTTTAATTATCACAATTAACAAATTACCTAAGGAAAAATAACAATTGCTTCAGGTTGCATTATTAAACAAAACATACTAATGTAGGCATTTTGTTAAAATATGTATTTTCCCGTATTCCATGGTATCTTATCAGTTATCACTTATCTGCATGAACTTTTCGGGCGCATTTACATGTGCCCACGATTCCTGAACTATCGCACCTGCCTGGACGCGCGATAGTCAATTATGATAGTTCAGAAATCGTGGACAGAAACGCGCACTAAACGCCTCCATGTAAACGCACCCTCATTATGAAAAAAATAAAAATTTTGATTAAAGGATTCTTTATACGGTTAAATTCTCAAACTAAACGTGACAAATAATTCGATAATTCAAGCACACACTAAAACGCTGATCATCAAAAACTGAACATTAAAAATTTTCCGAGTAATAAGCAGATATCTATAATTCATCGTTTCACTCACAATTACAAAATTATTACGAATCGAATGAAATAATTACGTTTGTGACACTTACGCGCCATTAAATTCATGATAGAATATTTACAAGTTTCACAATCTCGTAGCATATTATTTCTTCACCCCTCAATGAATAAACAGATGAAGCTGAGCTACCACAACGAATATTAACAAGCGAACGAGAACAGTTTCACAGACAATGCACTTGGTCGTCGTGTTGAGACTAAACCGAAACCTCTGAATTCAAGTTGAAAGATTTCTAAAGCCGATATGGATATAAAATAAGTAACGACATTTTAATGCCTTATTTTGAAAGTTTTGGAGCTATTCCAAATGCGTGTAAAGCATCTCGTTATCGCTTATTCTTGTTTCTAAAGGTGAAATTATAATTCCCAATTCATCAAATAAAGTTATTTATTATCAATCGCTAGTTTGTCGGTCACTTGTATAGATATTAATACAAACATAAATCTTAAAAAGTTCAAATTTAAATCTATCTAAATGGCTTTAGACAGGTATTATATCAAAAAATTGCTCAATTTTATGAAAGATTAAAGTTACCTACAACTTCAGTTGTTGATCAAATGAGACAAATTTTTGATACGATATCCTAAAACATATACACTTAATTGTCCAATAGAGTGAGATTCTACTAACTTAATTTTCATGAACAGTTACAGGGATTTTAGTGATTTTTCCTACAAAAACTGGTTACGCAGTCCACTATACCCGCAGTCCTGTCTTGCCTTGAAAACTTTTTAAAAAACTGCGTATTTTTTCCATCTCTCAATCAAAAATACTTTGTATAACTTTAATTTTCCAACACGTGTATGTTTAAAATATCAACAACAATGAAATTGATTTCACGAAATTAAATAGATTAAAATTAAAACGAAGACATACTCTCGAAGTATGTAGAAAACAGAACGTCCACCAAAACACTGAAAGGGTAGAACATATTCGTCGAAAATTAATAAAATGTGTGTGCTTGTTAAAGAATGAGCTGTGTGCACAACAGTTCGTGAAATTCACATCATACACTCTAAGGGACTATTTATTTTCACCCATCATTTCCGCAAAGGAATTTTTTCCTTTTAATGAAAGGCCTTTCGTTCAATGTGGCATTTCAAATCCTTGATGTTAATTCAATTTCTGAACAATGTCAAGTATTGACTTTAAAAAACTGTCAACTTGGAAGAAATGTAACGTGAATTAATTACCAGTTTTCTACAGCCATTTGTCTTCGAAGTTTAATTAAAAGAAAAATTTAATTATAATTTTTATGTCTGCGATTAAAAATTTCATCCGGAATTTTATCATATATTTACGTATACTTCGAACATACTGAAATTTTCGTGAAACGAATTTTAAAATTAATTAGCGAATTATTTTTGCGTTGCATATTTCATAATACGAGATAAAATACAAGTTTTTATACCAATTCGGAAACACAATTTCAAATGGAATATTAGTTTCGTAGAAATAATATGTAAATATTCATCAAATCATAAAACTTCACCGTGAATCGTTCAATTGGTTTATCAAACAAAAATTATGTAAAAGCTTTGGTAGATATGAGATATATCTCGATGGAGAAATTCTCGGCAAGAAATTTTGTTAACGGGAAATTCTCACTTCTGCAAGGTTAAAACGAATGATCGTAGGGAATAAGTTTTAATGTAACAATGTAAAATAAATTATCTTATCCCTTTTTATTATACCTACAAAGATGCAAAACATTTTCCAATTAAGTTGAACTAGCGGTGATAAAGAAAGTTGATTTCTTTTCTTTTCATTAACGGGAACAATCATGCATTCAGTTCAAAAGTTAAATAATCTTTTAAATAATGAATTAATAGTCCTTTTTTTGGTTGTTAAATTGTCATAAAGTTCGAATCGCATTAAATAAAGTAAAATAAGAAAAGTTTTCACTAATGTAATTTATCAAAAGATGCTGGTTCCATTAGCCACGAAATTGTGTAACAAAAGCCTATAAATTAACTTTTATATGACAATGTGATATTACTTGTAACTTTTCTTTGTTGATATTTACCTAAGTTGAAGAACTTGTATCATTTATGGCAAAACACGTTGTTCTTTTATCGAATCTCGCTGTCGTTCTGTCGAGCTTAATCATTCAAAACGTCATAGAATTATTTAGTGAAACGATACAATTTTAATCGATCTTCGATTACGAGTCGAATTTCATTAAGAAACTTTCCACTTCGTCATTCTTTAACAGCGCCAAATTAAAAATTAACGGGAAACTATAAAACAAAACGGGAAAAATATAACGAAGTTAATTCACTATACAATCTACCGTGAAGTATAGCGAAACAATTCAACTTAAGTTACATAAGGACAAAAAAGTCGTATAATTTTGTATAAAAAGGGTTCCTCATTTTCATTAAATCGTTTTCCAACCATCCAATAGGTAACCTGAGAAAGCAAAGTATATAAGCAACTGTCACGGGTAATTTATGCCAACCATAATCTTCGTGAAAGTAAACATATTCTGCGAATGAATTTCAACATTATTTTTATTCAGTTAACACATCGATTTTACCATTAATTCCTTTCTTCGCCAAATGTTAGAATGAATAAATCAAAAAATGAAATAGCTTAAAATTTTTGACAGATAAAAATGACGACATAGTGTCGTTTTTCAAGTGCTCCACCATTTTGATTATTTCATTTCCTCTTGATGCAAAAACCTTTACATATATTCCTTTGAAAATTTTCTCCAACTTAAATTAATGTTTCCGATTTACACGAAGTAGGCAAATGTAATTTTTTACTCTCGTCGACGTATTTTCTCAACTCATGATGACACGTTCGCTAGAAATAACTCAAATTTCATAATATCTCACTCTCATAAGTAAACCGAGCAATAAAAAAATTGAAAATGGTGTATCTTGAAAAAAAAATAGAAAAAACACGCAAACTAAATCTGGTAAAAGTCACGAATTGTAGTTATCTTTTTCTTTTGAATTTCACCATTGTTGCAAAATAATCTCAATTAAATACTTTTCACGTAAGGATACAAGATTTCCTCAAGAACGAGGAGTTTTTGCAAAATGTAATTATAACTTGAGATTTCGAGCTAGTTCGATTACCTCGTATTTTATTATACTTACCCAGACCTACTTACTACCTAGTACCTTACATACTCCTATATTGCGTTAAGTACGTCGAATAACGACAACGTACAAAATTTATGTATATTATAATCTACTATATTTCTAGAGATATTTCGACGAAAACTACATCCAACTTTCAAAATAAATACCGTAGGCCGAATATGTTTTCCTGTGGTGAAACTTCATCTCTCAAGTGTTCTAATCGCCTTAGGCAAATTACATGTGTATATGTACTTTTACCTAGATATAATAATGTTTAAAACCTAACGCAAACAATGTAAAAAATACATTTATTTTTAACCGGAAAAAATTTTTAAAAAATAGTCGAAGTCTCATTGATAAATTTTCTCCGAGCTGTAAAATAAATCAAACGTTTGTATTTTTCCGGATATAATTTTTTCAAGTCTCTAGGGTATTCCGCATGGTTTTTCACTTTGAGTGCATTTTGCAAAAGCGTATAGGTATTTGAACATTTAGTAATAGGTATGCATAGTTATCAATCTAACGTAAAACAAAATAGCACCTACATATAAACTTCAATTTTTAAATTAGTAGTTAATTAAACTTGAAAAAATATCATTGATTACCTACTTGAGACCAGGATTGTCATTTTTCATGTAGAATATTATATTATACATTTTTGCGTAGAATATGTAGAATATGTAGAATATCAAATGTAGAATATGTAAAATAATTTGAAAGGCCATTCTGATTGGCTAATGATAAGAAAATAGTTCTTCGCGGTGCAAAAGTAGGATTGAACTCGTTCCTTTTTACTGTATGAAATAATTCAAATGAACGATATAACGAAAATTGCCAAGAAAAAGCCAAAAAAAAGGATTCATAATTTGAACGCATTCGAATCGGTAAAGATTATTTGCAGCATTTTGGTATTTTTTTACACAAGTTTACATATTCTACATTCTACATAAATATTCTACATAATATTCTACGTTTTACATTCTACAAGACAATCCTGCTTGAGATAGGACAACGGGTGTGATGGGTTGCATAACTAATTCTTACAGGAAAAAGCACTAAAATTTCTGTAACTGTTCGTGAAAATTGTAATCGCTGATTATAGCTCTATTGGACAAACGAGTATACGTTTAAGAATATTATATCGAAAAATTACTCACTTTTATGAAAAATTAAAATTACAGGACGTTATTTTGAGGTTTCTAAGATCCTACAATTTCAGTTGTTAATCAAATGGGACAATTTTTTGATATGATATCCTAAAGGTTATATTTGTTTGTCCAATAGAGCAATATTCCACAATTTTAATTTTCCTACGCAGTTACAGGGATTTTAGTGATTTTTCCTGCAAAACTGCTTATGCAACCCACTGTGCCCGTAGTCTCAATCGTACGATAAACAATATTGCGAATAGATATTTCTTAAGACGACACCACGAATAAAGTGGGTAGCACATCCAACTTTTGCAGGAAGAAGCACCATAGTTCCTGCAACTGCTCGAGAAAACTATAATTGCTGATTATCGCTCTATCGGACAAACGACCTTACGTATAAGAATATTATATTTGAAAATTGCTCAATTTAATGAAAAATTGAAGTTACCGAACCTTATTTTGAGGTTTCTAAGATCCTACAACTTGAGTTGTTGATGAAATGGGACAATTTTTTGTTATGATATCCTAAAATATAATATTCCAGAATTTTAATTTTCTTGTGCAGTTACAGGAATTTTAGTGCTTTTTCCTGCAAAGATTGGTTATGCAACCCATAATACCAGTAGTCCCGCTTCTGTTCAAGTTCAAACAAAGAAAAAGATATAGACGTCCTTACCATACCTACAAAACCATTTTAATATTCAAAGGTTTAGAAGGTGATTAAAAAAATACCGCAATGGAAGTATAATTAGTGGTAGATAATAAAATAACCAAAAACATTAGTCGGTAAACTAGGTACTTTTTGTCGCCGTCTCTCATTCATTACAACATTAATCGATCTTTGCCACATAAAAGTTTCTCAGAGCGATTAGAAACAAAAAACGGTTACGTCTAACGTCTAACATATTTTTACAAACTTTCACAAGCATAAATTACAACTTCACATCTCCATGAATAACTTTCAGAAATCCGTTAACTTGAAGCAACGAATAACTTTTTACTACACCTCTGCTGTAACCGTAACTCAATAAAAATAAAAGTACGTGAAATGAAAATATTTCTAGGTTTCAATACAATACCCATAGATAACTTGTTTTCAATCGATTTTTTTGTTTCTCTAATTGATTTCTTTTATATTTCATCATAAGTATGTACAAAATTGGTATTTTTGTTTCTTAATCGTAATTTATTATGAAGTCAAGTCAGCATAATAATTATCGATTCGCCAAATCTATATAATAATGGGTCTACTATTGAACGAGACGGTCAAGAAATGGGGATTTATGTTTCATATGAGATACTGCAACAATGTATACTCAGGTAGGAAATACAATATATGCGAATAGTAAGATAATTTTAATACTGAAACGCCTAGTTCGCCCATAAGTACACCCTTGTTTTAGGATTATTCGTTGTTACCTTCATTAAACAGCTCATCTATACAATACTATTCAATGTAGGTTGAACGCAACAAAAAGAAAATTGCAAAAGTCATAAAACTTTAATGCAAAGTTTTGAAAATATTTTCCATAGAAGAGAGAAAAATTCAAACACTGGAGAAGTCTCAAATATAATCGTTTTTATGTTGATAAAAGCTGGAATTCGATTTAAAACGAAATTTTTTAAAAACAAGATATTGAAAAAAGAAAAAACATTGAAAAAATGAAGGCTCGATAACGCGATGATAAATACTCACCTAACACGCTACTTCATTTTATTATTTAAATAATTCGCAACAAGACTTTAAAAAAAAAAACTTGATAAATTATAAAGACTAATATTAATGCGTACCTGAAAATAAAGTTAAAAAAATGTTTCACGTAAGTAAATAAAACGTCGAAGAACAAGCATCGATGCAGAAAATCTCACAAATACAACTACCTATTCAGTTGTGAAACTTTCAAACGAATGTGAAAACTCACCATATGTCTTTAATTGTAAAAGTTTTCACAAACTTGGTATTAACTTTCTTGCTATTGTTACCACGAGAAAGTAAACTTGAAAAAAATAAAATTCCGGGTCATTTGTCAATGACAAAAGGTTTACAAGTGAACTTAATTATTAACCAGTCAACTGACATATACGGGCCATCCTCTATGACATTACAATTTTACTGTTTCAGCGATTGGAAATTTTTAAAATTACATTAATTACGAAAATGATTAAGTAATTGAATAAAAAGTTGATTAATCGGTTCGTGTTGTTTGAAGTATAAAATTTTGAAATATATTTGTAAGTACGACTAACACTAGAGTATAAAATAGCTGCTGAGAAGTGAGAAGTAAAATTTCAACTTTTACACGTACTCACGAAACATCCTGAAACGCTTTTAACGCGACAGCGCAAGAAAAAAAAATCACGCATATCCTACAATTTGGCTTTTTAGACAATAAATCACTAGAATACTGTAGGTTTTTTTGCTATATAAGAAAAGAGAGTAAGTTGAATTTACCGTGTTGCAACGCGAGAAAATAATTTCATCTACCGAAACTAAAAATTTACTTTTTTTATAAGAAATGTCCAAGTTTTGAAGCTATGGTAGAATTTTAATTCAATTCAAGTCACGATAAAAGGTACCAATGGCATAATAAGTTTCAATGAGATATTTTTATTTTTCAGAAACAGATCCAGGTAATTCTTTCGGAAACTTTCTACTTTTCATTGCAAAACTTTCGAATATCTACGAGTTTAAAATCACCGCGTTCTTTACGTTGATTCGCAAAAATACGTAACTAGTAACTACGTATCTAATTGAAATGCAAACTTTCAAATTGAAGGGAAATCTTGTCTAATATTTTTTTTTGCATGTAAATCGAGCTGAAAAGTGTATAGAACATTAAAATAATTTTCACATTAAAACTTGCAATAAATAATTAAATAGCATAAGATGAGGTAATTAAATTTTTTTTTTTCATTCATTTAAGTTTTTCATGTAGTAATGATCCCACTAAATTTATAAACTCTCATTGATTTATAAAATAATAATAGGTAATAAGTTGATAATATTAAGACGGGATTACGGAAATGGGGAGTTGCATAACTAATTTTTTCAAGGAAAAGCACTAAAATTCCTGTAACGGCCTACAGGGATTTTAGTGCTTTTTCCTGCAAAAATTGATTACGCAACCCACTATACCGGTAGTCCCATCTCGGTCTTCCAATAAACAATAATATAAATAGACATTCCTTAAGACGGGACTATGGATGAAGCGGGTTGCATAAGCAATTTTTGCAGAAAAAACCTCAAAATCCCTGTAACTGCCCAGGAAAGTTAAAATTGTGGAATATCGCTCTATTGGACAAACAAGTGTATGTTTTAAGATATCATATCAAAAAATGGTCTCATTTGATCAACAACCGAAGTTGTAGGATGTTAGAAACCTCAAAATAACTTCCTGTAATTTCAATTTTTCATAAAATTGAGTAATTTTTGATATAATATTCTTAAACGTATAATTATTTGTTCAATAGAGCGATAATCAGCAATTACAATTTTCCCAAACAGTGACAGCAATTTTGGTGCTTTTTATTACAAAAATTGATTATGCAACCCACCATTCTCGTTATCCCGTCTTGAACTACAGACTTTTCTATTATGTTATCAAGTTGATTTTTTATAACATATTGAAAATTCCATTAAAATCTGTCAACAGAGTAAAACGGAGTAGGTAGTACAACGAATCACGTATCATCAAATCTAACATACGAAAAAAGTCGCGTACGAGAGTACTTAAAATTTGAGATACACATGAAACCAAATCTGCAAATGAGAGGACTTACGAAAGCATGGCGAAACTGAATCCATCGATCTTATACTTTCAATAATTAATTAATCATACGTCTGCTTTATTCTCAAACGAATCACTTCGGAGTTTGGAATACTTGAAACAACAAAAAAGCTTCATGTTTCTAACCTCTGTTACACGTGTCAATATCGTTTCATCAAAGGTAACTTATGAAGTACCACCGGAGCATTCCGCTTCAAAAAATGTACGTACGTAGCGAATAGGTACAATAAAATGCTCATTTGTCAACGCCAGCTATCGTTAGGGGTAAAACCAAAAGACGGACAAGCAATTCGAAATCAAGAATCTTTCATTGAAAATTCATTACGAATCAAAGAGAATCAAAGGACGAAGCTTATTCTAGCGAAGTTGGATGAAGAATTCACGCAAAATATGTTAATGAGATGTATAGGTATAATATATATAGGCTTGCTAACTGTATCGATCTCTTTTGGAAGAGAAAAAAAAGTTGATAACAAGTATCGCAGAAAATTATATGAATGCAAATGTCACCAAAAAAATAAAAATAAATAAACTAATAAATGAACTTAATTTTTCAATTTAAGAAATACAACTTTGAAGCAACATTTATTTTCTAATCTAATACTTAGTTGAAAATATTATTCATTTCCAAATGAAAATCCTTCGCGTTAACTCCGCGATGGTTCGTAATTACTAATGGAATCATTCAATAATCATTTGAGCGCAGCGCAATTGTTAAAATTTTTCAATTTTGTTATTTTGTTATAGAATTTAAGAAAAAAAACATTGTATTATACTTCACTTCTATTTTTCATTCGTTCGTTTGAAAAAAAAGACGATTTTTTATTTCTCGCGTCACTCTTTAATGATGCTTCACGCTCTAATGATTTCCGTAATGGCAGTATGACGCGGTCTTGAAAAGGGAGACGCATCCCTATATTTAGCTATTTACGTTGATTTGCAAGAATAATGGTTTGTTAAGGGTAAATGTTTGTGCATATTAATATAAAACATCGAAAAATGCAATAAAATTATTCCAATATAATAGGTACGTACTTCGTGTTATTGAAACAATCGGCAAATTTTTACAAAACGTCATTAAAACAATTGTCACATGAAATACAAATAATCACGCATACTCACTACCTTCCACCGCCAACATTCTAGAGCGTTGATAAGTTGAAAAGAATTTAGAATTCTGTTTATGTATCCAACATAATATGTAAAATATATAGTACTCGTAGTTTTCGCCAGAAGCATTAAAATAAGTCATTAAGTTCTGCTTAAATACCTGCAATACGAAGTTCAACTTGTCGATCAATAAACTAGGTTGAGAATATTTTTATCAAAGAATGAACTTCGCAATGAATAAAAGAAAAATACAATGGAAAGTAATGAAAATGCTAAGTTTTGTTATTAATAGCACGCAAATAACCAGAATAAATAAACGAAGGGTTCCATACCATCAATGATTTAGCTGTACCTCACGGTTTTTAAAGTTTGTTTTTGGAATGTTCCATTGTTTTATTAATTTCTACCTCGTAATTTTTCCGTTTTTACGAAATGTTTGTAAAGAATTTAATGCGTTTAATTTAGCTACTGGTTCTTTTTTGTCATTTGAGCATAATTTTGTCTTTCTTAAATGACGTAAAAAAAAAGAACAAACAGTTTAAGATACGAAGGTAAAGTACTAGGAACAGGTAGATGCAAAGGTTTCGAATATTTCGTTAATAAACGTACTTTTTTCAATTTTCAAAACTCCGTTATGATAGTTCCAATTCACATAATACGAGGAAAATGTTCTGGTGTAGTCAACTTTCAATATTCATTTAGAAAATTCGACCACCTAGCGCCTTATCATAGCGCTTGGAACATTCGCAGAGAAAAAAATGGCAAGAATCGAATAGCATAGGTATAAATACAAGCGGTAGCATCAATGAATAGGAAATCTCATCTCTCAAAAGATCAAAAAACTACTCGAAGCAAGTTTAAATTTTAAAACAACTCGTGGGCTTTCACAAGTCAGTTTCGCGTATTCTCGCATGAATATTACAAAAAAATTTCAAATGCATTCGTTTCATATCGCAATAATTCAAATCCAACATTATCCCTACATTTTATTCATCGATTGTTTTCTTTTTATCTTTTCCATTGACATAAAGCTTTTTACATGTCATAAAGATGAATTCCCTTAAGATTTAATGTTTTCGATGGTGAACTTTTCGAAAACATATTTTCTACTTTATCAAACGTACATGTTTAACAATAACTTATGAAAATATACCATTACAGTTTATCAACACATTTGGATATTTAGAAAAAAACTGCACTCTTAAAATGCGAAATTTTCTTGATAGCGAAAGCGAGAAAAAAAATCACACCATTACAAAACATAGCGACAATCCTCTTAAATTCGAGTTACCATGACAGTAATGAGAGTGTCGTTACATTTGCACCATAAAAGCACTTTACAAGCTTACATTTCGACTACTCACAAAAGTAACGTTTTAATTTTTACTGTAATGGTAACTTAGTAGTCTAGCTGTACCAATCTTTAATGTATTTTTGAGGTGTTTAAATGAATTTCGCCAAATAAGAGTAAATTATCGTAATGTTTAGGTAATTGCGTCTACCTTTTACTCACACGTCACATTCTAATGTGAGGTCGGTAGCTACAGCATTTGGATACAAAAAAAGAAACGAAATGAGACGAGAAGAAAGCATTTCATTGTTTACGGTTCAGAGGTATTCGCTATTTCTATTAGTGAATATGAATATCCCTTATTAATCGATGCACCCACTGCTTAGTATCTACTTATACCTGCTAATTACCACAACCCAGCTTCCAAACTATATTACCATTTTCATGTCTTGGCTATGGCACACAAAATCGAAAATCGTCACGAAAAAGCGTTACAAAAAAGCATCCTGTGGTTGTCGTAGCAACGTGTCATGCTCATGAGTGATGATCTCAATATTTTCATGCCACAATAACATGTCATAAATGACAAGTCAATGTTATGGTGACATATCATGATCACGAGTGACATATACGATGACACAAGCCGCTGTCAAGGCAACATGTCATGCTTATGAGTGATTCTTTATATAATTCGTAGATAACATGTCATTATTATAGTGACATATCAAGATGTAATGACTTGTTATGATGAACGTTGTTGGAATGGCCAAGTGCCATGGTTGTGAGTGACACATGATCATGTCTTAGAAATATGTTAAATGAATTGTCATGGTGATATCTCATGATCATGAAATGATGACATGTCATGGTGACCTAAATAATGATATATTGTGGTAATATGTCATGACGTTGTCATGGTAATAGATATGGTGATGATATGTGATTGCAGGTCACGTGATTATTTTTCCCCTCTCAAAACATGTTATGCGTCGTATATTCATGTTTAACAAGAAACCCTACCATGTCGTAGATGACAACTCATTGTCATGGTGACGTGTCATTGCCATCAGTGACATGTTATAATATCATGATAACATGTAATGACAAGTCTAATGAGTAATGGCATGATATGATGACAAGTCACTATCATAGTGATGAGTAACGATCTTGATATTTTCATATCATCACAGCATGTGTCATGGTCATCAGTGACATGTTATAATGTCACGGTAGCATGTTGCGATGACATTTCTAATGACATGTTTCTACACGAATCACCTCGGGTAGCTACTATTGTAAGCGTATGATCATAAAGTAACGTAGAAAGGAAATTAATTCCAAAGTACCAAACCCCGTCATTGTGAACAAGTGCCGTTCATATGTACCTCCACCTTGTAAATTCCTCAAATCAATAGTTCCAAATCCGATCAGGTAATTCGAATCACAATACCACAAATAATCAACGTTACAAATGTTTACAAGGTAAAGTAATAAATAATACATGCAAGCGAGTACTCAAACGAAAGAAAAAAATTGCTTGTGGTTGATATACCCAATGAGTTCATCAGTTTCGCGTTCAAATTTAACCACGTACTTTGGTAAACTAGTAAAGACAAAAACCCCCAAGGCAAATTAAATTAGAAAACTTTTTAATTACGTTCACTAAACGGTTGTGAAAAAGGAAAGTTGATTAATTCGAAAATTCGAACATTTTGATGAAAAATTCTTAATTAATTTCCTACGCTTATTGTTTCATCGATTTTAAACTTGCAAAACGCATAGATTGAAATTTAAAATTATTTACGAACGTAGCACAAATGTATACCTAGGGTCCTAGGTGCATATTCAGGAAAATTGAAAGCTATTGTAGGCACACAGATACACATATTGTATACCTAGACCTATATACAATTTACAATAAAACACGGATCATTGATTCGACAGCCTGTAATCTGTTTATTTCACCACGGTCTACGGGGTGATATGATTTTTTGATTTGAAATTAATGGACAAGGGTGATTGAGCGCGAAAGCGAAACATTCTCTGAATAAATTCTGCATGGCGTTGCAAAACGATTGATGAAATGTGTTTTACGACAGAATAACACGAAACTACTATATTTTTACAACATTCCGGATTGAAAATTTTCAACAAATAGCGAACCCGTTACTTCATTAAAATATGCGAATGGAAAGTTTCAAAATATTAATGCATTTTCGGGTTAAATTATACAGGCGGGTGTTTGTTATATCGTATATTTACATAGAAATGGGAACAAAATGCTTAGATAAAACAGTTGTTCGAATAGTTCGAAATAAGTTTGACATCCTTCGGTAGACAATGACATGCAAATCCTCTTAATTTAACCAAAGAATAATCTCACAGTTGTCGTATTGATTCCTAATCGTGAGTAATATCTTACGCCATTCTACATTGTCGTAATGACATGCGATTTGACTTTGGAAATCTTTCAAAAAATCGTCTAAATTGGACTTGAGCGTTGAAAGGAGCCAAAAAAAGAACGAGTGGATATGGTAACACGGTACAGCGAAGGTATGTGTAAAAACTCATGATGAAAGTTACAATACGTAGACTTTGAGCAACGTGTAATTAATTAAATAGCTTAGCTAATAAAGTCTTTCGAATTCATTCAAGAAGAAAATAACATAACTAGTACTCGAAAGGTTGAAATTCGATGGTAGATGTTTCTTCTTTAAGGAAAAAACTCGCAAGATAAATGAGAATAATAATTAATTAAATTAAGCAAATGCATTTAAATGATTCATCAAAAAAAAATACACCAAATTACCTAGATACCTAGCTGTCTAACACACAAAGTAATTTTTAAAAAGCTATTTGTAACGAGTTACCATTCAAAAATTCAACTGAAAAAAAAAACTTTTTCATGATACTATTTCCTTTGACGTTATCACCAATGCCGCAAAATATATGCTACGAGTGAAAATCTCCTACTCACAAATACCGATTTTTTCTTACTGAAAGGAAAAGGATAATGTTAGTATAAGGACTATAAATGACACAGAAATATCCTCGCTTGAAAAGAAGAAATTTAAATCTAATAAACCACTTTCTCGCGTGTTCCAACGTCAATAGAAAATAAATGTTTTATATCATTCGCTTATCGTGGATTTTCTTTCAATGACCATCACAATACGTTTATTATTGACCGTAATTCCTTTAAGTAACGTAAATGTTTTCCTTTTTCTCATCGCGTCAATAAACATTCCACCATCAAGGAAAAAAAAGATAAACGTCCCTTAAACAAGTTAAAAAGCGAATAATTCATCGGACGAGAAATTTTTGTAAAAAATAAAGGGACACGGTTAATTTGGTGTCGATAATTTATCATGTTGGGTTTAATTTTGCGAAGATAAAAAGAGGGCTACGCTATTGCGCCTTTTCTCTTTCATGAAAGATCCACCTCCCCCAAAATGCTTTTTGCTCGCTGTTCCATTTCTTATACATAATATAACCTCATCCAATGTCTCCTTTTGTAAAGTTCCCAGGATTAATGAAGTACTCTATAACGGCGACAATATGCGTACCTTCTTCCTCTCAAAATTACTTACCGAAACGCAAATTTTAAGTCGCTTTTCAGCCATTGCCGTATTTGAAATCTCAACGAGCCGTGCTTCGATTATAAAAGTATCACAACGATAGTTTTTTTAAATGAAATTTCTCCCAGAAAAAAAAACCACAAGGCTTTTTTCTCGCTGTTAACTTAATTTGCGAAAAATAACCATTCGAACGCCCACCTTTCATCGCGATATTGTTATTCAAATACACACTCGTTAACACATTTCGCGTAGAGTTTCAAAAATATTCGTGATTTTTATGCAAATTCGTTCGCACTCAACTGCCGTATTAGCATTAATTGCTAATGTTTATGGTTTTTTATTGTACGCTCGAAGAGTATTCAACACCCTCTGAAACGTTCGTGAAAAAGGCATCAATTTATATTATCCGCCGTCTATGTGTTTCATTCGACGAGTCGTTAAATAAAAACGATAAAAAAATTAGTTTGAAAAATCAAATAACGAAATGGTGTTTCTTTGAAATTTAAAAAAAAAAGCTTCAATTTGCATTAATACGTTGAGTAGCAAGAATAATTAAATTCTTGTTTCCGGTTTGACATCCAAAGTCACAAACGTTTGGTTCTCAGGACATAAATTCATAAACTATTTTTTCTTAATCAATGAAAAGTGACAGCGATTCAACATAATCAATTTCGATTGGGCTTTTCAAGTGACACGGAAACGCTCAATAGCGGTGAAAAAATGTATCTCGACTATCTTTGGATATCACCTATATGGCAAGCAAATAAAAATAAACCAATATCCCAAGTAAACTTTAACCAGCACGCGATAAAGAAAGGTAAAACGTTTAAAACACTTCACCATCATGATAGCTATACTTACTTGTATGACAAGAAATCGATTTTAATAAAGACATACAACTTTCTCCTTCATTGAACAAAGACGCATAAAATCCTTCATACAATCACTTATATTTATTGCGCATTTCTTCACTATTCATTTCATAAACATAGAAAAATCCTCGAAAAAATTCACTTCTTTTTTACAGTATAACCATACTTCAATTAAGTGAAAGTTCGTCCACTTCTGGTTTACTGATGTCTTTTTGAATCTTAGTGAGCACAAGCACTGAGCAGTGAGCACTTCACAAGAATTAAGAAGGGACTATGGGTATAGTGGGTTGCATAACTAATCTTTGCAAGAAAAAGCACTAAAATCCCTGTAACTTTCCAGGAAAATTGAAATTGTGGAATATCGCTCTACTAAACAAACAAGTGTATTAGTGTATTTTTTATGATTTTGAATCAAAAAATTACCCCATTTGATCAACAACTGAAGTTGTAGGCATACAAACTTCAAAATAAGATCCTGTAAATTCAATTTATCATAAAATTGAGCAATTCTTTGATATAATGTTCTTAAACGTATACTCGTTTGCTCGATACAGCGATAATCAGCATTTATAATTTTCCTGAGCAGTTACAGGTATTTAAATGCTTTTTCCTACAAAAGTTAGCTATACAACACACTATACCCGTGGTCCCGTGTTCGAAGAATACAGGGTGTGCCGGGGTAGAAGTAAGGCCTTCAACCCAGAAACTGTGCAACATAAACTGAGTTTATGTATGCATGTTTGCCTTACCCCCGGGCCGCAGGGGCAGCGGTATACCCTTTGAAATTTTTTTTTTTCATTTTTGTTAACTGATTTTGAATAATTATACCTCAATTACTAAAATAGATAGAAACATGCGGTTTGTTCTGGGAGAAAGATAAATTTTTTCTAGATTATTCTAGTGAGGATGATTTTTGTGTTAGGTCAATATTCAAGGGTGTGAATGACAAATTAAAGAAGAAAATGCGTTTCAAATTGTGAAATTTTTATCATTTTTATTGAATTATTCAAAAATTTCTTCTCATAACATATGACTTTAATAAATGTTTTTAGAAGGAAAAAGTTTGATCTTTCCAATGCCACAAACCTCATCTTTCTATCTTAATTAGATCAAAAGTTATAAAAATTAAAATTTCCAAAACTTTTTAAAATTATGTCAATTTTTGCAATTTTTAATTTTTGAACGACCATAACTTTTTAACTATGTGAGATAGAGAAGTGAGGTTTGCGGCATTCAACAGGACGGTCTTCCCCCCTTCAGAAACACTCATCAGGGTGATTGGTCATAAGTGAGGTTTTTCATCAATTCGTAATTTTTTTTAATATATCTTTTTATGCCGATCATTTTGACAAGTGCTTCTGGAGGTTAGGCAAACATGCATACATAGACTCAGTTTATGTTGCACAGTTTCTGGGTTGAAGGCCTTACTTCTACAACGGAACACCCTGTAGATAAAATGCCTGTAATATAAAATACTATGCGAAGAATTAAATTCGTTTTGATTCCAGGCGCGGATCCGGGGGGGATTTGGGGATATATCCCCCCCAACTCCCTAAAAAGAAGTGAAGAATAAAGAAATAAAGAAAAAAATACACCAATTGTAAAACAAAATATTCTGTGTACGCAAACTAAAAAATAATTTTCTCTCAGTTCATGTTACAAGTACTTCTTCCAAAATGTTGTTTTTTTTGTTTTGTTTTTTAATTTTTTTTTTTTAAGAATAAATTTTTTTAACAACATTATTATTCACCTGTCACTTCCGGGAAAAAGTAGCACTATTATACGTAATTGTTAGCAATTTCATTCGTGAAAAAAATATCTACCTATCTCCATCCATAATTCCATACCCCCCCCCCCAATTCAATTCTAGATCCGCTACTGTTTGATTCAGAACAATTTGAAAATTTAACAAATCATAGAAATTGACGAAGAAAAAATAACGAAATAAAGATTAAAAATACCATGGGGTGTAAAAATAGCGATAAAATTTTCGTTCTAAATTAGTTGAAAAATCACATTTAAAAAGAGGCGCCGTAGCATTGAACGAAATGAAGAAGTAATTCGAATTTTACGATACGTACCAAGAAAAAGAAAATTTTTTAACGAAAAAATAACTTTCGAAGATGAAGCTCACAAATCTCACGAGTACCGGTGACGCAAACAGATACATAGGTATAAAAGCATTGTTTATTGAAAATGAAATATAGCTTCACCGGTTCAAAAAGATAACAGAAATAAGTGTTTACTTTTTTCGAAATTCGTTTGAATTGTATAGAAAATTTTTCAACCGTCATAAAATTGAAATAAATCGGTCAAAATTCGTATTACTCTAAAACGACTGTCATTTTGATAACTCGTCATTTTTAAAGCAATAGGGCAAATAATATGCTTTCGTTGTATGTTTAATATTTGAATAAAAACATTTTACAATAAATCTGGTAATGCGATACCACCCCTCTTATTTTCCAATTTAATAAATACTGGCATTTTCGTATTAATAAATCTTCCTGCAGAACGAAACAATACCCGTGTATTTACCTGCGTGTTATATACGAATATATTAGAATTTGAATACCTTTGTTTTCGTAATGTTTTTCCTATGAATAAATACTTAATTGGAAAAAATTTCAGTCGCAGTTTTTTTCAGATACTTTGTCGTAGTAACCTATTTTTTTTGTTTGTTTTTGTTTTAAATGGTTTTCGCGCTTTGCATGTTATCAATCAGGCATTGAAAGCTGTTATTATAGAGTAGTTAGCGTTGGAAATACGTATACGGTGGTGCGTTTTGATATGAAACACGGCAGAGTGAATTTTCCGCTGTGTTTGTTTTGATGATGAGTCGATTGAACTCTCAAAAATCACAAAAACAGTTCTATGCCTAGAAATTCTGTAAATTTAGGTATTGAAGTAAGTCAAAAGTAGCGGGTTAATGTTTCGTCTTCACTTAGACAAAATTTTTTCAAGCTACGTACACATAGGTACCTATTTGTTGTATAACTAATTAATCGCAGAGACGGCTCACTAAAACACTGGATGATTAAAGTGTCAACTAAAAGCTTGACTAATTGATTATATTTTCTTAATTCCATGACTAATTAAAATCATAAAAATTTAATAAATTAATTTTCTTCCAAGTGATCCCACATTTTGAGATGTGAAACTTTAGTCACAAACGTTTACACATTGAGCTGTAAAATAAACGATAATTCTGTAATTTGTCCACAATCTGAAAGAGAAATTAAAGGTTTGCCTTTAATATCTCCCACCAAAGACTAATACCACAATTAGGCCATCTTAATTTTCGCTAATTAATTGAGAAAATTTCCAACTCTACAAATAAAAGATTCCAAATGAAATTTTCAAATAATTCCGAAAAAAAGCTCCTACGAGATTTTCATCGAAACACCTTTCACTATCGAAGTAGGTCTACCTCAACCACAATAACTTCTACAACAAAACTAACAAACGAGTTAAAACTCTGTAAACACGATGTGCTTTAGGAAATTCAAAACGTTAAACGTAATAACTCGTTCTCCTCTTATTAGAATTAATAGAAAAAGATTTTCGCAAGTAAAGTCATTCCTTGTGGATTACGAGGTGCGATTTGAAAAGAAGGTGTGTTATGGAAGATGTATTACTGTATACTCAAGGGGATAGAACAGTGAACTGAAATTGATTGGGATTAAGGTCCCTTTTTCCTTAAGGGGACCAACATCTCGGCCACTATCCGGATACAGATTAATGTTGACCACGTATTTCTATATTACCGAAGATATATTTTCCGTTTGTCTGACTGACTATACAAAAAAACGTACTGGCAAGTTGAAATAATTGATGTTTTTTCTGAACTAAACAAATATTTTACTCTGAAGTACCCGTATTCGACTCTTATCACACGCCTATACATACTCAACAGTTGACCGCTATTTAGTTCATAGTTGAACTACGAATAAGATATATGTAAGAGATTAAACGAGCATTAGAAGAAAATACTCCAACGAATGTGACCTTTATATCGCTTTTAATACAAAAGCATATTAAGCAGATATGCAAAAAATATCAACTTACCAATGACGGATAAATTTACGACGTAATTTTTTGTCGGAAATTTATCATAATCTATTCGACATTTGTAAGTCCCAGCATCTGTTTCTTTTACTCTGTCGATCGAAAGAATAGATTCTTCAACGTTGAAATAAGCCCTTGTACCAAACATGGCTTCCGGTGACCAATGATTGCCATTTTTCAACGTACGATTCCGAAAGTCTACGCTGTAAAATTGATATATACGCTTATGTTAATTCATGTATCGTAGTAAATACTTAGATATGTTTTTCAACATTAAAAAGAAACATAGCACGTAACAAATGAGAGTTAACCTATGTAAACAATACAAACTCCGGTATTAATTTTTGCTCTCATTTGGATAAGCACATCGGCTTAATTATCACTTTTAACCGCACACCAAACATGAAAAGGCAAGCAAGAAAATAAATAGCGGAAATTTATTTCATTAATTATTTCGCTAGAAATTACGCAAGAACCGGGCGTTTTTAATTCAAGCAACCCCTATTAATAAAGGTGATATGTACGTTTCATGAAGTTTTTCTGTTGGCGAAGCATGTGCACACTACGCAGGTAGACCTACACATATGTACAGGGGTAGTGGTGCTTTACCTACAATTATACATATTTTTTCAAATCATATCACCCACACGGTTTTGTGATCTTTTTTTATTTTTTTAAGACGGGACTGCAGGTATAATTGGTTGCATAACAAATTTTCAAAGGAAAAAGTACTAAAATCCCTTAAGTGGCCAGGAAAATTGAAATTGTGGAATATCGCTCTGTAGGACAAACAAGTGTATGTTTAAGAATATTATATCAAAAAATTACTGAATTTTATGGAAAATAGAAGCTCAATTTTATGAAAAATTGAACTTATAGGACCTTATTTTGAGGTTCCTAAGATCCCGCAGCTTCAGTTGTAAAATAAATGGGACAATTTTTTGATATGATATCCTAAAACATACACTTGTATGTCCTACAGAGCGGTATTCCACAATTTTAATGGGAATTTTAGTGTTTTTTCCTGCAAAAATTGATTATGCAACCCAATACACTCGTAGTCCCATCTTAATGATGAAATGTAGGTTTGTCTTTCTGGTCAATTTACATACTTGTAAAGATGAGTAGATAGGTAGGTAGGTAGGTAGGTAGGTAGGTAGGTAGGTACACTCGGTAGTATCTCCAGCATTCAGATGTTATAAAATTGATTTTTTAGAAACGCCCGTATCACATTTTATTTTTTATCGAAAAGAAATCAATTAGAAATTAATGTCACAACAGGGCATCATCAATAGCCGAATTTTACTTCAGAGAATTCTTCCGGACTGCAACATTCAATTTTCCATACGCCAGCGCCATTGCAACATTTTTGTTACTAACGGTGAATTGAATCGAATCGCATCGAATTGAATCGAATTTAATTTGAATCGAACCGAATCAAATCGAATCGAAGGAAATAAAATATGAAAAACGATTTGGACTATAATAAAAAATCATACAAGAAATTATACATGCTTCTCCAACAGAAAAACTTCATGAAACGCACATATCACCTTTGTCCGATAGAGCAACAATCTGCAGCTATAATTTTCCTGAGCAGTTACAGTAATTTTAGTGCGTTTTCCTGCAAAAATTGGTTATGCATCTCTCTATACCCATAGTCCCGTCTTAATGAAAAAGCATAATTTCAAGAATTGCGCTAGATTGCGGTAATAATGAATTTCTATACATATTGTGTTATGTACATACAAATAAAATAAGTATTTATAGGTAATAAATAATATTCTATGCCTGGTCAGTGTTACCAACGCCTCCACGAAAAATTTTGAATTTTCCAAAAAAAAATGTTGAGGTTTTCTTGAGATGACAAGTCAAGCAATATGGGTATCATTTTAAAGGGATTTTTGAACTGATTGCAGTGCGCTTCTGAACTCCATATTAGGTTGTTTAAAAAAAATGAAAATTTCCTTAAAATACATTTTTTTAGTAAAAATTTTATATTTTTCTTGAGATTTTTCAAAACGTTAAAATAAATCAAGATATTTTAGAAAAGGAAAGAAATTCTAGGGATTTCTTGGTAATTGTTGAGATTTCTTGAGATCATTAGATATTCCCGCACAGCGTTGAAAAATCTGGTGATCACGAGAAAATTCTCGAGGGTTGGTAACACTGTGCCTGATGGTGTATCTATTCCATCGAGTATCTTTTACCTGTAAATCGGTGCTGAATTTCCGTACTTATACCAAATAACAAGACTCGGAGTTTTCACCGTATTACCATCCTCGGAAAAATATATCTTATTACAGGGTAACTTGGCCAATCCTTTGATATTGGTTTCAGCATCGGAAGATTCATCTGTAAAACAGAAAATAAAAAAGTAAAATTTATTCCTTACGTGAGAAATTTAGATACGCCATATAAACAATAAACACCATTTGCTCCTTTTTTTCACATCATTGAAAAAATCAACTTCGCGTCTAAAATGAATTCGACAACAAATCGGAGTTAATTCGCCGAATAAATTTACGAAAATACAATTTCGTTGTAATTTTGACACGAGGCAGAAATTCACCAATCACGAAGCGTCTTTATAAAATTAGTGTAACTGTTATAGCTGCGCTAAGATGTGCCTAACGGTGTACACCTGGTTGTAGAAGGCCGCTGAGGCGGAAATTAATTCAGAATTCGTTTAAAACCTTAACAAAGAATGGTATGTTTGAATGGACAGAAACTTGTTTGAAATCTAATACCTTTAATTCTTTTGTTTATACATTGTCTTAAGCTTTTAACAAAACACCGTTTCAGGTTTTCCTCATTATCATTTTTCTTTTATCCTTTTACTTAAGCGATGAGAATGTCTTGTAACGTAATACACGAGATTTTAATTTTTTTCTAGTTGTACAACACCTTTCAAAGGATATATTTTGAATTTATTTGAAAATTTCAACGTAAACACATAACGACTTCAATTTAAAAATTATCGAAGAAAATACAAATAAACAATTTTACCGATAAAGCGCAAGCTGAATTCCTTTGTTGAACGATATGATAAATTATAAACTAAGAAAGTCGAAAATTATGTATTTCATATTTCAAAGGTATGTGGAAATAAAAAATTTAATGTAATGCGAATAACGACTACTTCAAGAACAATTTCAGCAACTGAACACAATTCATCTTTTAGGAAACAGGAAATATTTCACTTCGCCAAAGGTCAACTTTTTAATAAAACGTTGGTTAATGTAACATGTCCCATATTAAAAGCTAAACGAAGAATTGCGAAGGACCGTCCAGACGTAAGGAATTTTATCTCCTGAGTTTCAAACAAATACAAAATTCGCATTCCTCGTGTAATTGTGTAGGTAAATCGCTGCTGAAAATATTGGTTTAAAGTTGAAATAGTTTCTTTTCCTCGTTCATGTCCCAAGTAAAGCGAAAAAGGTTGCGCAATTAGTTTCTCAAGGAAAAGCTTCGTGTTTGGTGCAAGTTACATGAACAAACTTTATGAAACTTTCATTAAAAATTTAAAACTACTTATTTTATGATTTCATCAGTCATTTATACTTTATGTAGGTATACTCATTTTGCTGATAAAATCAAAAATCATCGGAGAAGTAAATTCTTTTGAAATTCTCAACGATTCTGAAATTTTCCTTCGCAAATTCACTTTTTGGTTTTTCATTCCTCTTTTTAAATTCAATGTGCCTATATTTACATTCCATAGATAGGTACAATTAGGTAGGTAATATAGGAATTTCCTATTTATAACGCATCATGCATATTTGATCTCCTATATATAATGCAAGGACTTGAAATTATTTGATTTACAAATAGACTCTTATGTTTCATTGTAAATAAAAATTAAAATAAAATGAAAATACTCAGTTTCGTATCATGAACAATTCCATTTACCCAGGCAAACGATTAAAATAATCGTAATATGAAAATATGATATGCCCAATACTCAACTGTCACGTTGCCCTGTACCATCAATCAAATAATTTCGAAGAAAAAAAATCGATATACACAATTGAATGTCTTTCTGAAATAGCACTACCATACTTCTCTTCAAACTCCAAATAAGTTCAATTTTAATCTTCGCTGATGCGAATATTTCGATAATTACATAACGTGTAATACGATACATGTTATATATTGCATCGTAACGTCAGCGTACCTGACCTATTAACGAGCGAACCGGACTATCGACGTTAATTGCGTGATTGACTTTCGTGTTCAACTGTTAAGCACTGAAAAGGCACAAAAATATAACATTAACGAGTAAATTTGCGACATGAAATTTAATATCACGCATCGCAAACTTATAAACTTGGTAATTCGAGCGAAATTTTTCTCTTTAAAGTCCCGCTGGTTTTTCATTTTTTAAAAACTGGCAAGAAAAAAGCTGCTAAAATGGTATGATAAGCAAATGCCGTAACATGACAACCATCAACGAGTTGTAATGAAATTTCAATACGAAATTTTTATCTTTATATTGACAAGTGAAATTTGTGAAAAACGTGATATGTAGTTATTTCTTTTCTGTTCAACAGTCGGACAGAAGTAAAAACTAGAAAATTGACTGACAGTCGCTGAATGCAATCTATACGTGTTGATAAAATATGACTGCTAAAAGAATTCCAAAAAATTTAAACTTTACAAGTATTAAAAAAAGATATCTTTTTACAAATTTTTCATTTATCAAGAATTTGAATATCGATGCACGCTGTACAAGAAATTCGCCGCTTATACGTCCTCGAGCGTTGATGTAACATATTATAATATACCAAAATGAATTCTCTTTCACTACCACGCTCTACATCCCTTTCGCTCTATTGTTCATATAGAAACATTTATTTATTAAACACAGTAAATAGTTAAATGCAAGTTTTCAGAAAAGAATCAAAAAATCGAATAAAATTGTCCGTAGTGACTCAGTAATTAAATACTTTCAAAACTTTGTTCCTAATACGAATAAATCGAAAAGCTAATAATTTTAGAGTAATAAAATTACAGAAAAATATACCAGCGATGATTGATATTTCAAAACAGGCATTTTTATATTGTCAAAAATTTTCCAAAAAATAAAGAAAATAAGTGATGTAAGAGAAAATTTATCGAGTTTTAAATTCGTACGATTTTCCGACATTTTCACACTTGTCAACTTACAAATCTTAATTTCATTTTTTTTTTTTCAATCGTAAATTATTATAAAACTTGAAAATGACATTATTTCAGCGTCCGTTCAAAAATATTGTTCGCAATTTTTCTGAAATTATACAAGGTGTCTCAGTACAGGTTAGCACCCCTTCATCAGCGATATAGTCCACTTATACTAGATTCATGTATACATGTCTGCCGATCCTGTGAATTGAAGGGTCAGAGATATGCGAAGTTGAAATTTTTTACTTGTGATACATAGGAAGTTGCACTTTGCGGCGTTGGAAAGCTATAAACGTCGAGCTTTCATATGGCTTAAGCTGGAATCTTCTATCTCACTTCGTTACAAAGTTATGGCCATTTTAACTTCAACATTTCAATAATGAAAAACGATACAATTTCTCAATTTCAATATTTTATAAATTATACAAAATATAATTTTTTATTAACATTTGCGTTAGGGATCTAGTTACAATAATTAAAAACCTTAAAAATAAAATAAAAACAATCGAGAATTTTCAATCAGTTTCAATTTTGAAATTGAAATTATTACGATTTTTTAATGAAGTGAGATAGAGAAGTCCAGTTTGCGTCATTCAAAAGCTCGACGTTTTTGTTTCTAAATTAATTCATAATAATGAGGTTTAATGAAAAAACTTCTCAGAGATTTCTTCAAAAATGTAAAAAAAAAAATTGAATTTTCAACAAGTTTTTTCAGATATCACCTGGCACAATGATCAACCCCACCAGAAAATTATACATAAAATTAGCTTTCCGACGGCGCAAAGTACCTGCTAGATGTATCTATAACAATTGTCCAGTTATGCAACGTCAAAAATCCAAAACAAAATTGAAAAAAAAGTTTCAACGTAGCATATCTCTGCTCCTTCAATTCAAGGGGTAAGCAAACATGCATACATGAACTTGACATGAGTGTAGTATATTGCAGGTGAAGGGGTACTAACCGGTACCGAGACACCCTGTAGAACTTATATGATATATATGTTTTTTGCAAGTTATTCCTCAATAAATAAATTTTAATCAGTTCATGACATCGTTGAATCAATGAAATAATTTTATTTGAAGAAATTCAAAATTTTCCAATTTTTTTATATTTATTATACATTAGGTATGCAATTAGTGCTACAGCTTTGGAAATTATTTTTTACGAGCTGGTTTCGTATTTCGTACATGCAATTATTACACAAGATTATCAAGCGATAAATACATTTTATGATTAAAAATTAACGATTTTAAAACGCAGTATCATGAAGTTATTGTAGGTAGGTGAAGTATACCATACTTTAGTGTATTTATACCTATTTGTATGTACGTGCGAAATAAACGGATACATTATGCGAAAATTCGTATAAAGGTCGCCATACCCAATAATTTGAGTAGCATGGACCACATAATGTTGACACGAAAAGGTTAAACGCGCTGAAATTAATTACAAGAAAGCGAGTAGAAATTCAACTCGTATTACAAACACGTGCAACTTTTCTCAATCATAACACAAATTACAACGCCATGTCAAAAAGAACTACCTAGGTAGCGGTACGTAGGTAATTTTAAGAAATGAGGTATGCAGAATGCACATAGAAATATCCATTTCATAATATTAAATTTCTCGAAGGCATTCAAGAAATTTCAACGACGTCTCAATAAGCTGATAATCATTTTGTATAAATCGAACCACTCTTTTGAAAATTTCATAACAAAAAATCGTGATATTAAGTTGATGAAATTCCACAAATAGAATTACCGCGTGAATAATTGTAAACATAAAAATACATTCGCTAGTGAATCAATGTTAAAAAGTGAGATATAATTTCTCAATCGATTGAAATAAAAATTTCGTATAAATACGAATGTAATCTATTTTTTTGTTCGCTCCATTTATAAGGAAAAATAGGCCTGCGTAAAAAGTACACGAATGAAACTACTTTAAGCTATTACTTTCAAAAATTTATAGGCAAGGTACAAGCGTGAATACGAGAAAAACATTGGATTTCGATTATTTATTGGGACTTTTTTTTATCGTTACCTTGTCGCGTTTTATAGATAAGCAAAGAGAATGAAGTTAAAATTCGATTTGTTCGTAGTAACTCGATTTTCATTGAATTGAGACTGCAAAAAGTGTTGATGTTTTTAAAAAATTGTTTTTCATATACATTAAGTAATAACTCGTTCGACGTTGATTAAAATAGAAATTTCGATTTCTTTTTGCCACGATGTACCTATACGTACCTAAAAATTAAACGTAATTTTATGCACTAATTAGGAACAAGAATGACAAATTAATCTTAGTTCGATGCCATCCCTTTCTGTATTATTTTACGAAAAAAACTACCTAAAAAGTGAAAACCATCCCAACAGTAAGAAAAATACAGAAAAACCCTGCGGTACGAACAAGTCGATGTCACGCTGCAAAATAATAACATGGTTCGTTTTGTCGCTGATAGGCAGATCAACTCAACAAGTTGAGTACGATTTCAACGATTATAGTTTCTTAGCCCGAATACTTGGCAAAATAAATGAAACAAATAGCCACTACAAGTTATTACTTCCTATCCTAAGGGATTTTGGAAAAGTTTGTGGTAACCAAGTTTTACAACAAAGATGTCATTCGACATCTAGCGCCATATTTGAGTTATCTATTTTACAACATAGACTATACGCCGCAGTTGGACAAAATTCTACGTAGAATGGTCCGATTAATATTCCGCGTACACTTTCCTTTGTTGTAATATAAGAACGAAATTGATATCAGACTCGGAACTCGCCAAGTACGTACCAATCTGCCAGTATTATACATGAAAATGCTGCTAGCAAAAAGATTGCCAAAGCTACAATATCGCTAGTTTTAACCGCCAATGTAGAACATGATAAGGGAACTGAATAAAGATGCATACTTGACTTACTTGTTCATTATTTGGGTATTTATGATTGTTTATTACAAATACTTACATCATAGTGTACGTGACCATTTTACCTTTTTATTCTTCCCATTGACATCACACTCTGACATCATAAACCTATATTTTCCTAAATGGTAAAATTTTAGTGTTTTTTGTTACCGCGAGAAACTCCGTTGATAAATAGAATTACGATAAACATTTCACAATTGGTGTTTTTGTTCAGATCATTTCCACTTGTTTACACGGAAACACACGCTAGTTATGTAAAAGAACCAAGGTACCGTACCTATATGGGAAATCTATATCGAAAATCCCCATTTGGCAATCGAATATATACTAATACTCGTTTTCAGATGACGGTTATTTATTAAATTAAATTTCTTATCGCTTACACATCTAGTGTTTTCCAGTATAGAACGCATTAAATTATGTTTAGAACCCTAGCATCTACACATAGACATACCGGAGATCCTGTAACCTTACAACATACACATACACTTTATCAATAATGTACTACGGTATTTACGTGAGTACTTTGTATAGCTGATATATGTACCTACATATAGGTACGATTCGCTTAATAATCTGTACTTAGTTATATGCGAACAGAGATGTTCAAATGTTCAATAAACCGTGATTGTAAACCCACGCAAACTTAACTTTAAAATAAAATGCATTAACCTTCTTATTTGCGATAGTGCATTGGCACCTATTAAATGTATTCAACTAGCATTATTTTATTAAACATATTTTTAAGTCGATTAAGATGAGACTACAGGTATAGCGGGTTGCATGACAAATTTTTGTAGCAAAAAAGGTGTTCTAACCCCCCATACCCCCATAGTTCCACCCCTGCTCTTGATCACTGAAAAAAAAACTTGAATAAAATGATGAAAAAGTACATTTCCAAACATTAAGACCTTCAAAGACGGGACTACAGGTATAGAGATTTGCTTAAGCAATTTTTTCAACAAACAGCATGCCCAGGAAAATTAACAACTGAACTTATGGGATCTTAGAAACCTCAAAATAAGGTCTTGTAATTTCAATTTTTTGTAAAATTGAGCATGTAAAGAAAGACCCAGAAAGAAAATATATAAACAAACACAAAGAGATATTTCGAATATATTAATATAAAAACAGTCAAAAATGATTTAGGCTGAGTAGGCTTCCGTCGGTTCTCTGAACGGGATATGGATTGGGTAGCGTCACGTGAAGTTACCTAGAACCGTAACCATAACACTATTAGAAAAAAAACGAGCAGCGAATCAAGCATTCCGTTCTCAGGCCCGGTATCCGACCAGTACCAACTCACCAGGATTACACCAACCTAGACCGCTTCATGCCTGTAGGTTGCCTGGTAGTGCCAGCCCCGAAGTTGGGTTCAGGCAGACTCGGCATGCTGTCCGGAGACTCGGTCGAGTACCCTTACCTCAACCGGATCCACATGGTCGCCTGGGTAGGATAACGTCTGCCCTGCATAGTGGATTACCTAGTGCCTAAAATAGGCACCCGCCGGCAAGAACGTGTATAAGCAAGCGATAACACAAAATAGAAGCAAAGTAGTACTCAGTGATTACTCACCAGGATAATTCAAATTCAGGTGCGCGCAAGCAAATTTTAATAGCGAACTTTGTACGTAATAATCGTCAGACACAAAATGTCCCGTGAGCTCGCACATTAGCAGCTCGGAGGACCGATTAATCTTTATCAGCTCAGCGCGCGCACCCTTCAACGAATTCGGCGAGAAGGACAGATTAAGAACAAGCGAAAGAAGAGAAGACAGAAAACACGATTACTCTCCCAGAATATAATTTTCGAAATTTTTCTTACAAGCAATTTATAGTTTGTCCCATAGAGCGATATTCTATAATTATAGTTTTCCTGCGCAGTTATGAAGATTTTAGTGCTTTTTCCTGCTAAAATTGGTCATGCAACCCACTATGCTCTTAGTTCAGTCTCAAGCGAAAAACTAAAGAACCACTACTTTAGTTAGGAAACTAGAGTGAAAGAGATGCGTTGTTTAGCTGGACATGATTGCTTGTTGATTCAACGACCCGAGTACAATATAATAATAATAATAATAATACATTTTATTTAGAGAGGCTCGGCTGTGCCAGCCATTTGCGTCTTGAACACATGCACTTTTTACAGAATAATAACGAATAACACAACGCAATAACAAAGCAAAAATATAAAAGAAAAGAGATAACAATTGAAAAATAATAATTAAGTTCTAAACAAATTAAATTATTTACTCTTTCAAGTATCACCAACTTTTACACGATTGGTACATCTACGTAGTACGTACTTACGTACTTACGTACTTATTACTCAGTTTTACAATCATTCAGCATCTATGATAACTCCGAAGATAATTTATAGGCTACTCGGCGGCAGAAAAACTTGACAAACTAGATTAACGAACTGCCTTTTTCCGTCGTAGAAGAAAAAAAAACGAAGCAAATCGTTCAAAATTTTCAAAACCAGATAATTTCATTAAAAAAAATCCTTCAAAACCCTTAATACCTGCCAATATGGCCGATAGGGAGAAATTTAATTTAAAAGGCACGAATTTTTTAGAACACTTGAAGTCGGCAACAGACAAATACGCTTGAAAAAATTTGATGTACGCCGGAAATAATTTCTACGGGCTAAGTTTTTTTTCCCCGTTAGGTTCCTCGTTACGCTAAACATTTCATTAAATTTTTTCTCTTTCGAGCCTAAATGTCAAAATAAATCTTTCTAAATCCTCTGACAAAACGCATCACGTATAATATGCAGAAATTTTCATTACAAACGTTGTTATGTGTACTCGAGTGAGAAATATCTAAAAATGGAAAAAAAATTATTTTAAATAAGGAGATATACAAAAATTATGTAACGCGATTTTTTCATTTCTCAGCTCGATTCAAAGTACAGAAGTAAAAAGAAAAAAGAAAAACGTTAAATTTTACTCTGTCGAGTTATATACGAACGCATCTTCTTAATAAAATACGTGCTCGGAAGAAATAATTCAAAAATTCTTTAAACGGTTTCTCCGCCAAGTTCATACGTGAAGAGCATTTTCAAAAATTACTATAACTTACGTTTTACAAGTATTTTTAAAGTAAACAATCTATTCCGATTTTTTGCTTCACTCTATTTTCAAATTATTATTCTTTCTAAAGTAAAATAGAAATGTTTAAGTATATATTTTGGGAGAAAGAGATGATAAAACTTTGGCGTCGGTAAATTGGCCAAATAAGTAAGTACCTTTTGCTACCTACATGCAACGAAATATTGAAACCTAAAACATAAATATTTATTGTACCCAAGTTTATGAAATTTACTTGAAGATCACTCTATCATCATTCGTAGGATGACCTCGGTTAACCTAACCATAAATAAGACGTTTAGAAAAGTACTTGCAAAATTAATTCATTTTTAAGAACATACTTAATAATGTATTTTTTGAAGGAGGGGGCTAACAAATAATTATAGAAAAAAGTTTGATACCTATAAATAGTCTATATCACACATAAAGTTTTCTATTCAACTTAATTAACCTCTCATAATATGACTACACATTAGTAACAAAATGTTGCTCATTTCGTAATCATTTCTCTACAATTTTCGATAGAACTTCCAATTAAAGTAACTTTTTATATCGACCAAGTTGAGCTGAATTTTAAAATTACGTCATGTAATGGACTGTGAAGTGTTTAAAAAATTAAAAGCGCAAATCTTTGCGTATTGTTCACAGTTACATAAATTGCGTGTCACCATTAAAATTGATTTACAAGTTCTGCTTACAAGATTATGGTAATTTTGACGTGAGCTGCAATTCTAAATGATTTACGAGTTATTTTTGAATTTTCACGTAAACTTATACTTTACATAAGCACATACAAAAGTATTGGGCGGATCCGGAAAATTTTTACAGTACTTCGCCTCCCTATATTTAGTTCCAAAATCTCAAAACAAATAAAAAAATCATCAATACATACCTACTGAATAAAGAAACAATTGAACTTATTCTACTCGTAAATAGCATGGCAACTTTGTCAACACGCTTCATTATCGACATGTTACATTATACCAACACACGTCATTTTTTTCCTTTCATTTAAGTCAAAAAAATTTGCTATAACATGAAATAAATAGGTATGTTCAATATTAACTTAGTAAATTACAAAACACCGATTCTGGCCCGATTTTATTCTCCTTGCTGGGCCGAAAGCAAAAACGATTGCTTGCCTACTCGATCAACCGAAGGGGCATGATGATGATACGGTTGCCTATCCGATTAATTAAAGGGATATGATGATGATGGTGGTGGTGTTGGTGGTGGTGGTACGCTTGCATACTCGATCGATTGAAGGGACATGATATTATGGTTGCTTGCTCACGATGATTCGGGTACATATCTAGTAGGCAACCGTATCATCATCATCATGCACCTGCAATCGATCAAGTAGGCAATCATCGTTCCTTTTGTTCTAGCAAGGAGGATGAAATCGCGCCAGAATCGGTATTTCGTAATCTACTTAGTTCGGTAAGTTTTTATTACACCAAGTAAATAATAGGTACTTAGGCTGTAGGTAAGTAATATATACCTATCAATCTCATGAGCGAAAAAAATAACATAGCACGGCCAATGTACCTGACAATATTGATAATTCAAGAACTTCATAGTACTACAAGGAAATCAAAAAAAAAAAAGAAAAGGAAACAATCAACGTGGGCATTACATTTCACACGTCATATCCGCCAGCAGCTAATTTATTTTGTAGTAAATTTTGAAACGTGTTGCAGAAAAACACGACCTGTCACATATTAACGAAGTAAGCGTTTCAAAGCTCAACTGATTTAAACGAAGTAAGTTAACACGAAACAAAAACAAAGTGAAAATTAAATTAGCGACATTTGTGAAACAAAGGTGTTTTATTTCAAAAATCCCACTGATCCCGAATGTGGTAAAACATCCTTTTATAACAATTAGTTCGTAACGTCGAGATAGCACTCAATATCATCCAGGCGTTATGGCGTTTCACTTTTCACAGGCTTGTTAACAATAAGGTTTTCAAAAAGGTTATATGGAAATTATTAAAGTACCATAGTTGTTTTTCTCAGATATTAAACGAAATACATTTTTGTTTAAATTAATCACACAATAATGATTCGAAACCCGAAGAAAGAAATAGTGAAAATTTTCCAACTATATTCAGTAAACTTTAACCTGAAAACATGAGGATATGATAGCCTTTTGGGATTTAATGGCTTCGCCAGATTTAATTTTGTACGGTTAACATAATTACGGGTTTTAAGCGTTAATTATGTAATTTAGCAAATATAAAATTTACCAATACTACTACAAATCAACCCTATAAACGTTAAACCGCTGCAATTTTGTTTAATTCCTTTATAATCTGCTTATTCTAATAATGCGATCATTATGAACCTTTTCCGATTTCGTGGTTTTAAGTTATATTCGGTGGGTATAGATTTATTGTAGTATTTCTGGCCGCACGATACTCGGCTTCGATAACAAGAAGTAAATCGCGTCTTACACCTGGATGACATTTCTGCGGTCTGGTTCCATGGTTTTGAGTAGACTTTCCAAAATTTTAACCAATTTCAAAGAATATACCCAAGTTTGCCTGGTAGTTATCGTTGTTTCAATTGTGTTCAATCCCTTAATGAGGGTATAACGACATTCAACCGAAACCTTTTCAAAGTTAGATACCTACGAATTTCCAGTGAAATATTCGCACTTTCTCACCTAATTTGTCACGTGATTCTCCTAGTGAATTTTTTATTACAGATACTTCTGGATTCAGAGTAATTTTAAAAGTAGTAAGTGGATGTTTTCCTTTGATTTCATTAATTTTTTTATAATTTTTCATCTTTTATGCTTGCATCATTGCGTTGATTTACCTTTCTCAATTTACACTTCACTATTTAGGTACATACTCGTACTCGCACAAATACCTACCTACGCATTTTGGAGAAAATATCAATAACGAAGTGGTCGAGTAAATAAAATAGAAGGTCGGTGGCTAGCTACCTTTTAAATTTTATCCTCAATAATTTCGAGATATTTGCGTAAGCCCGACTTCTTTTCAGCAATGCCCAATATTAACATAAAAAAAATACCAACGGAATTTCATCTTTTAATAATCTTGAAAACTGCAACTGAACGCTTTTCTGTTTAATTTACCAGGAAAAATTGATAATCATAAAGAAAGTTGATTGAAAAGAGCAATTCCAATTGCAAAAGACTTTAGGTATCTATATCAAAGGTTTAAATTAAATTTCTGACATCAGAATAATTATTGCACCACAAAGATGTTCCTTCATTTAAAGTTCGACATTAATTATAATCTGCGGGCCGCTAGCACACCTGAAATTAATTAACGATACATATTTTTTCTGGTTAAACTGTAAGTTGCAAACGACTAGGTATGTTTTTCCTTACTTGAACGCCAAAACAATTAACAAGCCTATGAAATAGGCTCGCTTGCCTAACAAAACGAAAACTTATGTCAAAGGTAATTAATCGTAGCCAACGATGGGGTATAACGAACATGAAACGTCTTTAAGGAATATACCGACATAGAAAAGGGGAATACATTTGGAAATTAATATCGGAACCGAACAGCAGACCAGTGTATTAATCATGTAAATGAATGTAGAGCTGTTAAATGCAGGCAATCTCAAGATGCACGAGAATGTGACGATTTTCATGTTTTAACATCACCACAAATTCTTTATTCCTACTATGGAAAAATGTTGAATCAAATCCCCTCGTCCACGGTGAATTACGGATATTTTGCTGGCACCGAAATGATCATGTTGTTTTAAGGTTGAAGTAATTTCAACTTTATCATGGTGTCTGTAGGTAAGAGGTATCCTTGTGTATGTATCACTTCAAACCACTTGATCCTATATTGAATAAAACTTTCATCTCTTCTTTGAGAACTACCAAGTTGTATATCATCGCTCTACGGACACTGAAGATGTTGAAATTCAACACAATACTATTCAATTAGGAACAGATTGTGAAAAGACGGAAATGGTGAAAAGATATAATACCATATAGTAAACCTCGTCTTGAAGGTTTGTACCCTGATGATGACAAACCCAGAATTAACGAAACTGATAAAGAATTATTGTCCCTAACAAACTGCTTACAGTCTGAAGTCTAAAATAAATAGTACCACACTTTTCCGCACTTTAATTTTGTCTTTGCGAAAGTCAAGCAGTTTTCATGTATTTTTTTTAACACTTCGCATCTTGTTTTTTTTCTACTCGTAAATTTTAAGAATGCATTGATGAATAGTATCTACGCTTTTCACTCGGACTTGGCTCTTACTTAGGACGGGACTACGGGTACAGTGGGTTGCATAACCAATTTTTTCAGCAAAAAGCACTAAAATCCCTGTAACTGCAGGGGAAAATTAAAATTGTGGAATATCGCTCTGTAGGACAAACAAGTGCATCTTTCAAGATATTATATAAAAAAATTGTCCAATTTGATCAACAACTGAAATTGCCTGACCTTAGAAACCTCAAAATAAGGTCCCGTAACTTCAATTTCTTATAAAATTGGGCAATTTTTTGATATAATATTCTTAAACATGCACTTGTTTGCCCTAAAGAGCGATATCCCACAATTTTAATTTTCCCGAGCAGTTATAGGAATTTTGGTGCTTTGCAAAAATTGGTTATGCAACCCACTATACCCGTAGTTCCATCTTAAAACGAACCAAACGTCTACTAATAATGATGGGAAAATACAGAAACGTTGGTTAGCATTCATTTTTAAAATATGTATTTTATAATGACCAACCTTTTTTATAGCTTTCATCTTCATTTTATTCACTACCAATTTCAAAATTTTTTTATATATGTCACAAATTTTCTGGTAGACATTTTAAATTTACCCGGATTGAAGTAGGCATCAGGTACGTACCTTGTACCTTCCACAAAATTTTTAGTAATTCGAATATCGAAACAAAAAAGAGCAACAATAAGAAAAAACAAAGGACAAAGTGACATTAAAAAATAGCGGCTCGAAAGCACCTATGCAAAAATGTTAAAAACAATGTAGGCGATATCAACTTTTCATAAAAGTCCAAAGATAAATTGAAAGCTGAAACACTTTTTAGAACAATAACGAAAAATGAAATAGGTATTTTTCTGAAGATATTAATAAAAGTCTCATCTTTGATGCTTCTTACGCGCTTAATTTTTTGAGCACATGAAAGTAGATAGGCTATTGTACCGTGTCGGTGAACTACATTACTCCCAAACGAATTTTTATACCTTTATACCACGCGTTTGAATTTTTTAATATTTCGTGTTTCAGTTCAACCCATGGAATATGTTTTTACAATTACTCAAATGGTATTGCAATATATAAAATTTCCAAGTAATGAGTTGATTTGACAAATACGTTGTAAGTCGCACACGAAACATTCGCCGTTTTGTAATAATTACATTTTATTATCTTTTCATCGAATGAAAACTCATTCGCACAAAATTAATTATGTTGCGGGTTTGTGTTTCTCCGTCGTGGAAAAGTACGAGGCGCGTTGACCCTTATCAAAAAGTAAATAAATCACTCGGATGAATGGCTTTTTGATCTTTAACGCGAGTTCGTTAATTTTTTTAAATTGCCGCACTATTTTTAGCGAGTAGTAGAGAAGATTTTTGTCAATAGAGGGTACTTGACGTTCTATTGATTCGTATTCGAAAAAAATCTTTTTTATTTTAGCTTTTGTGCTTATTGTGCCAGCACACGAGTCTCTATCGTGGATTCCTTTGCGAACACTTAACCATAGATTTCAATACACCCTTATATGGTAGTACTTCTTTGTTGGAAACTAAACAGCAAATATTTTTATTAACCGAAACGTTTTGTGTAGGTAGGTATAAAGTATAAGATGGTAAATTTAAAAAAATAACGTTTGTACGAACACAATGAAATTTGAACGAACGAGTACTTTTATTTAGTATGTAATTGATAACGTAACACAAGATGACCCTCGAACGGGTAAGAAATTTGAACTTGAGTTATCTTTGAAAAACGACAACTTTCATGGTGCTATGGGTATATTAAATTCTACAATACTCTTACGAACTTATTCTGCTCAACATTTAAATAAGTGATTTTGCCAACACTAACGAAGTTCTGTTTTCTGTTGAATGGAAAATGCTGCTAGTTGAGACGCGGTTATATTATCCACAATTATTAATGTAACTTGTAAACAAAACAACATAAAATGCGGTTCACACAAATTTTCTTCCCTTCTTCTGCTAGTTAAACAGAACAACTTAACTTAAACTTTCTATTTATGATAATAATAGGTGTTTTAAAATTACTCGTATCCTGTATGAACCGTGCGCTTATAAATTTCCTATAAGAAAACAAAAGCGGCCTACGCGAACATTACTTTGATTTACGACGTCGAAATAATCTTTAAAATTGATCCGCTACGTTTTTGCATTCTACTATGATGGGCTTGAAATATCGAACAAATAAAAAACAATAGCTAAATTAAATTTTACAACAACCGAAGTAAGGGTAAAAACTCCCTTGGGAAGTTGAACCCCTTCCGCAAGTTATTACTACTGATGAACGTGTGAAGTGTAAAATAATGCAACGCGAAAACTTCCACCGTTGCTATTCAAAATCCACAAAGTCACAAGTAGTTGAATAAAATCTTAATATACCACTCTTTTTTTTGAAAAAAATATTGGCGAGTTCCACCCCCCCCCCCATAGTTCTACCCCTGCTCTTAACTCTTGAAAAAAACAACTTAAATAAAACGCTGAAAAAGTACATTTTCAAAAATTAAGACCTTCAAAGACAAGACTACAAGTATAGTGGGTTGCATAATCAATTTTGTAAGAAAATGCACTAAAATCCCTGTAACTGCTTTGGAAAATTATACTTACCTAATGGTAGATTATCGCTCTATCGGACAAATAAGTATACGTCTCAAAATGTTATATCAAAAAATTGCTAAATTTCATGAAAAATCCAAAATACATGACCTTATTTTGAGGTTTCAAGACCCTACAACTTCAGTCAGGGCCGTACGCAGGATTTGCGTAAGGGGGGTTCACAAGTTAGAAAAATTTCCTTTTTCTGTGGGAAAGGTGGGGGTGTACAAAGAACCTAAATTTGTACAATTGCCTCAGAGATATAATGAATAAAAATCTCCAAAATATACATTTTTAGCATTTTCCTATTAACATATGCGCTAATAAAGATCGAAGTGACAATCAGGGTTGTCTTGTAGAATGTAAAACGTAGAATATTATGCGGAATATGTAAAGTAGAATATTATGCGGAATATGTAAAGTAGAATATTATGTAGAATATGTAAAGTAGAATATCTATGTAGAATGTAGAATATGTAGAATATGTAAACTTGGGTAAAAAAAATACCAAAATACTCTAAATTTCTATATATTTGCTTCAAATTTTCAAATTTAACCATAAACTCTTGAATGAATTTTTTAAAACGTTCAGAAAAAAGTTTTTATGTAAGAAAAAAGTACCTAAATATGGCAAATTCTGTCTTTTTGTCTAAAAAGCAAATTTCTATACTCCAAATTTTCAAATTTAACCATGAAATGAATCCTTTTTTTTGG
>QBDW01004854.1:0-10806 GCA_003261595.1 Maconellicoccus hirsutus
ATTTCACGATTGCTGAACGCATCGCCTATAGACATTGCAGCATTAACGAAAATAATATATAATGTCGGGTCAGCCACTGACCCCGACTGCTTACCGTCGAAACGATGCTTCAATCACAGCCTCTACCTGGGATGTTTTAACGCGACTGAACAGCACCTTAAACGGTTGTATGCGATGCGACAGCAGAGGGGATGATAGATCGTTCCAGTGAAGTGAGGTAGCAAGAAAGGCTTCAGCTCGCTCTGCCAAAAAAGGTAGAACTGGTTTTAAATAAGTCATCAATACTCGGAACAGCTGGATGCCCATCGAACAGATAACTTGCAAATCCGCCTTTCGGCTTTCCTGTTTTGCCACGACCCAAGGTGCTTGCTCATCGACATAGCGATTTGCCAAATCTGCTAATGCCATGATTTCTCGAACTGCGCGGCTGATTTCACGATTGCTGAACGCATCGCCTATAGACATTGCAGCATTAACGAAAATAATATATAATGTCGGGTCAGCCACTGTCTCAGACAGCTTGCTGTCAAAGCATTTATTGATAAATCCGGCGTTGCGTGAGGCTAGATTAACGACTTTATTGACGATATCGGCATTGATCCTATGGACGAAATCTTTGAGATTAAGGTCGATATCATCGATGCGAGACGATAGTTTAGTTGCATAGTAATAACGCAGGCAGTCTGCATCTAAATGCGCTAGATAGGTGCTAGCTTTGATGAAAGTGCCACGTGATTTAGCCATTTTAGCGCCGTTGACGGTTACATAACCATGTACAAACAAATTAGTTGGTTTTCGAAAGTGACTACCTTCGAGCATCGCAGGCCAGAAGAGGCTGTGAAAATACACGATGTCCTTACCGATAAAATGATAAAGATCGGCTTTGGAATCCACATCCCAAAATTCGTCAAAGCGGAGATCACTGCGTTTCTGGCACAAGTTTTGGAATGCGCTCATGTATCCAATAGGCGCATCCAGCCATACATAAAAATATTTGCCTGGCGCATCTGGTATTTCAAAGCCAAAGTAAGGCGCATCGCGGGAAATATCCCACTGCTGCAACCCAGATTCGAACCACTCTTGCATCTTGTTAGCCACCTGCTTTTGCAGCGCGCCGGAATGCGTCCAAGAGCGTAACATTTCACTGAAAGCGGATAAGTTAAGAAAAAAGTGCTCTGACTTTCGCATGATCGGCGTCACGCCCGACACTGACGATTTCGGATTAATTAAATCCGTCGGGTTATAGGTGGCGCCACAAACTTCACAATTATCGCCGTATTGATCAGGTGAGTGGCATTTCGGGCAACCGCCTTTCACAAAGCGATCTGGCAAAAACATGCCCTTTTCAGGATCAAATAGTTGGGAAATGATCCTCGATTCAATAAATCCATTATCTTTTAGACGTTGGTAAATCAAGGTCGATAGCTGTCGATTCTCTTCGCTATGGGTTAAATAGTAGTTATCGTAGCTAATGCCAAATCCAGCAAAGTCCCTTTTATGCTCCAAGTTTATTGCGTTGACCATCTCTTCCGGCGCAACACCTAACTGCTGCGCTTTAAGCATGATTGGCGTCCCGTGAGCATCATCAGCGCAAATAAAATAGACCTGATGGCCGCGCATTCGTTGATAACGGACCCAAATATCCGCCTGAATATGCTCGAGCATATGACCAAGATGGATGGAACCGTTAGCGTAAGGTAACGCACAAGTTACCAACATTTTTTTTGTGAATTGAGTCATAGTTAAATAGGCTTTCATTAAGCGTCATAAGAGCAGTCAATAGTAACTAATAGCTAACGTAAATAAGTGACATGCTTGACATTACGGCGGTGAATGTCGTTATTGTAGATGAGGATCTGTTATCTTTCAAGAAGACAGGATATATCCTTTTACGTTAAGCCGCGTTCTGGACGTTTAAATACCAAATGAGAAACATAGCGTTGCGTGTCGCCCTAGGCCTTTCTCCCTTCCTTATGTTATTAACTACGTCATTATAGCTTTTGCGAATGCTTTGTTTATCATGATATTATAGCGCCGCAAACAATTTGCGGTCTCTGCGGTAGTAAGGAGCATTACATATACACTAGAGATTGTTGGTTAGAAGCGGCATTAGCAGAAATGCACAAGAAATATGAAACGTAAGTGATCTTGCATATAGATCACCACTGCAATTTAAGGAAACCGCATGCCCGTTATAATTCTCCCTGATGGTAGTCAGCACCAATTCCCCCATTCCGTCTCTCCTCTTGATGTTGTCTGCAATATCGACCCTAGTCTGGCCAAAGCCTGTATTGCCGGGCTCGTTAATGGAGAACTAATTGATGCCGTTGATGTTATTAAGCACGATGCCAAGCTTGCTATCATTACTGCTAAAGATGAAGCGGGGCTGAACATTATTCGCCATTCCTGCGCACACTTGCTCGGACACGCTATCAAACAATTGTGGCCGCAAACGAAAATGGCTATCGGTCCGGTTATAGATAAAGGCTTCTTTTATGATGTCGATATCGATCATACCCTGACGCGAGATGATCTCGATTTGTTAGAAAAACGGATGCATGAACTAGCTGAGAAAGACTATGATGTTATCAAAGAAACAGTAAGCTGGCAACAGGCCCGTGATGTGTTTGCGACGCGATGCGAGGATTATAAAGTCGCTATTCTCGATGAGAATATCCCCCGCAATGATTATGTCGTGCTTTATCATCATGAAGAATATGTCGACATGTGCCGTGGTCCGCACGTCCCCAACATGCGTTTATGCCACTACTTTACCCTACAAAAAACCTCCGGCGCTTACTGGCGTGGAAACAGTAAAAATAAAATGCTACAGCGCATTTACGGTACAGCCTGGGGAGACAAAAAGCAGCTCAATACGTATCTCCAACATTTGGAAGAAGCAGCGAAGCGTGATCATCGTAAAATTGGTAAACAGCTCGACTTGTATCATATGCAGGAAGAAGCACCTGGTGTGGTGTTTTGGCACAATAGTGGTTGGACTATTTTTCGCGAACTAGAAACCTTTGTACGTATGAAGCATAAGGCTTATCAGTACCAAGAAGTGAAAGGTCCATTTATGATGGACCGTGTACTTTGGGAAAAAACCGGACACTGGGACAATTACGCCGAGCATATGTTTATCACGTCGTCGGAAAACCGAGAATACTGTATTAAACCGATGAATTGTCCTGGTCATGTGCAAATTTTCAATCAAGGTTTGAAGTCTTATCGTGATCTTCCTCTTAGGATGGCCGAATTCAGCAGTTGCCACCGTAATGAACCGTCAGGGTCATTGCATGGGCTCATGCGGGTGCGTGGTTTTACTCAGGATGATGCTCATATTTTTTGTACTGAAGACCAGGTGCTCGATGAAGTAAACAATTGCATTAAAATGGTATATGATGTGTATGGAACGTTTGGCTTCGAAAAAATTCTAGTGAAACTTTCTACCCGTCCGGAAAAACGTATCGGCAGCGATGACGCCTGGAACCGAGCGGAACACGATCTAGCTGCTGCGCTGACGGAAAACGGTATTGCCTTTGAATACCAGCCTAGCGGGGGCGCTTTTTATGGTCCTAAAATTGAATTTGCACTTTTTGATTGTCTGGATCGTGCCTGGCAGTGTGGTACCGTGCAGCTTGACTTCTCGTTACCCGGTCGTTTAAATGCTTCTTATGTTGGAAAAAATAACGAACGGGTGGTACCGGTCATGATCCATCGTGCTATTTTAGGGTCAATGGAACGCTTCATTGGTATCCTGACAGAAGAGTATGCGGGTTTCTATCCAACCTGGTTAGCACCGACGCAGGCTATTGTGATGAATATCACCAATAATCAATTGCAATATGTCGAAAAATTGACAGAAAAACTGCTAGCAGTAGGAATTCGTGTGAAAGCAGACTTGAGAAATGAAAAGATAGGCTTTAAAATCCGCGAACATACTTTGCAACGAGTGCCTTACATGCTGGTCTGCGGAGATAAAGAAATGAAATTAGGCAAGGTTGCCGTACGTACGCGCCGCAGTAAAAATCTAGGAAGTATCGATATTAATGAGTTTATTACCAAACTGCAAAATGAAATTTACAGCCGTAGTCCTTATCAACTACAACTGGAGGAATAAAGTATTAAAGGCGGAAAACGAGTTCAACTGGTGCGCCCCAATCGCATTAACCGAGAAATCCGTGCTACAGAGGTTCGTTTAACGGGTATCGACGGAGAGCAGATGGGTATTGTCAGTCTGAATAAAGCGCTTGAACAATCTGAGGAAGCCGGTGTTGATTTAATTGAAATCAGCCCTAATGCCGAACCGCCGGTTTGCCGAATTATGAATTACGGCAAGTTCCTCTATGAGAGAAGTAAATCTACTAAAGAACAGAAAAAAAAGCAGAAAATTATTCAGATTAAGGAAATCAAATTTCGGCCTGGTACTGATGAAAGCGACTATCAGATCAAATTACGAAACCTGGTTCGTTTTCTGGAAGACGGCGATAAAGCCAAGGTTACTCTGAGATTCCGCGGACGTGAAATGGCGCACCAACAGATTGGTATCGCAGTGCTCAATCGCGTTCGTGACGATCTAAGTGCACTGGCGGTATTAGAGTCTTTCCCATCTAAAGTTGAAGGTCGCCAAATGGTTATGGTGCTCGCACCCAAGAAGAAGTAGTAAGGTCTGACGAATAAGATGTCGCTTCAGCGTCGTTTTTGCTTCACTGATGCGTGTTATTAACTATATGAAGTAGGATACTCTTATGTTAAAACTCAAGACAGCACGCAGTGTCGCAAAGCGGTTTAAGAAAATGGCTTCTGGCGGTTTCAAGCGTAAACATGCTAACATGCGTCATATTCTTACAAAAAAATCCACTAAGCGTAAGCGTCATTTGCGCTCGAAATCTATAGTTCCCAAAGGGGATCTGAGTTTAATTGTTCGTTGTCTGCCCTACGCGTAAGCGTCATTTTTAAGGAGAGAGCATATGGCGCGCGTAAAACGCGGTGTGGTAGCGCGTTCACGTCACAAAAAAATCTTGAAACAAGCGAAAGGTTATTACGGTTCTCGTTCGCGCGTTTATCGCGTTGCCTTCCAGGCGATTATTAAAGCAGGTCAATACGCCTACCGTGATCGTCGTCAGAAAAAACGTCAATTCCGTCAACTATGGATCGCTCGTATTAATGCCGAGGCTCGTCAGAATGGTATTTCTTACAGTCTGTTCATCAATGGCCTGAAAAAGGCTGCGATTGATATTGATCGTAAAATCTTGGCAGATATTGCTATGTTTGATAAAGCAACTTTCAGCGCTTTGGCCGATAAAGCGAAAGGTAGTGTCCTGACACAAGCCTATTAAGAAGAGGAGCTGTCTCCCTTTTTTCATAAATATCGGTAAGTTGGCAAAGTATAATATAGCCTCAATAAGGTCATGCAACTATGGGTGCTGCTATTTTCCGTTTTTTACTTGAGCACCTGTAGTCCGAGAGCATGCACGTAAATCAAAAAAAACGAAAATAGCTCTAATGCCTCCTAAATTGGAGGTTTTTTATTGATGATATCTGTACGGCTTGACAAGCCTCTCGCTCATTTACGATTCAGCCATCTACGGCAGGAAAAGAAGAAAGCAATGCTACATCTTGCAGATTTAGTTGTTCAGGCTAAAGCAAAGATTGAACAGTCTCAGGATATAGAGACGTTGGAGTTGATCCGCGTAGAATATCTAGGCAAAAAAGGGTATGTTGCTCAGCAAATAAAGGCGCTGCGGGATCTATCGCCGGACATGCGGCCTACAGCGGGTATGGTCATAAATCAGGCTAAACAGGACGTACGGCAAGCGTTGGCTGATCGTAAAGCAACGCTGAAAAGCGCGGAGATAGAAACACGGTTAGCAACTGAAACGCTGGATGTTTCGCTACCTGGACGTAGAATGGAAAACGGGAGTCTACATCCGATATCCCATACTATCGCGCGTGTTGAACATTTCTTTGGCGCATTAGGCTTTTCAGTGGTGACCGGACCGGAAATTGAAGATGATTATCATAATTTTGATGCTTTAAATATTCCTCCCCATCATCCTGCACGTGCCGATCACGATACATTTTGGTTTGACACAACCCGGCTTTTGCGTACCCAGACCTCTGGCGTACAGATCCGTACCATGAAGGCGCAACAGCCGCCGATTCGGATTATCGCGCCAGGACGGGTATACCGTAACGATTATAATCAGACTCATACTCCAATGTTTCATCAAATGGAGGGACTGATTATCGATATTAATATTAGTTTTACTAATCTAAAGGGCACGTTGTATGACTTTCTGCGTAACTTTTTTGAAGAAAACTTACAGATCCGCTTCCGCCCATCTTATTTTCCGTTTACTGAACCCTCTGCTGAAGTAGACATTGAAGTAGACATGATAAGAAAAAACAGCCATTGGCTAGAAGTGTTGGGCTGCGGCATGGTGCATCCGAATGTCCTACGTCATGTCGGAATCGATCCGGAAATTTACTCCGGCTTTGCTTTCGGCATAGGCCTAGAGCGATTGACAATGCTTCGTTACGGTATCACGGATTTGCGTGCATTTTTTGCAAACGATTTGCGTTTTCTTAAACAGTTTAAATAAAAACGGGATTGCACATGAAATTCAGTGAACTTTGGCTACGTGAATGGGTAAATCCAGCCATCGACAGCAAGGCGCTTGCAGAACAAATTACCATGTCCGGGCTGGAAGTAAACAGTGTGGAACCGGTCGCTGGCTGGTTTACCGGCGTGGTAGTTGGTCAAGTAGTAGAGTGCTGTCAGCATCTCAATTCCGAAAAATTGCGCGTTACTAAAGTAGATATTGGCGGAGATCGGCTATTGAATATCATCTGTAAAGCCCTTAATTGCCGCGCTAATCTGCGGGTAGCGGTAGCTATACCCGGTGCTGTTCTGCCGGGTGCGTGCAAAATTAAAGCTACTAAACTGCGCGGCGAGCTGTCTGAAGGTATGCTATGTTCGTTCTCTGAATTAGGCATTATAAGTGATCATGACGGCATCATTGAATTACCTTCTGATGCGCCTATTGGACAGAGTATTCGCGATTATTTGCAGCTTGACGATAATACCATTGATATTAATGTGACGCCGAATCGTGCAGATTGCTTAGGGTTACTTGGGATTGCCCGCGATGTGGCGGTACGCAATCACCTGCCATTGCACATGCCGACCATTGAGACAGTGGAGATGGAAATTAACGATACATTGCCTATCCACGTCGATGCGGTTGAAGCTTGCCCGCGATATTTAAGCCGTGTAGTGAAAAATATTAATGTTGGTATCTCGACGCCACTATGGATGAAGGAAAAACTACGCCGCTGTGGATTGCACTCGGTGAATGCTGTAGTAGATATTGCTAACTATATTCTACTAGAACTTGGTCAACCGATGTGCGTTTACGATCTCGCGTGCATTAAAGGTGGTATTGTGGTGCGTTATGCCAGGCAAGATGAAACGTTGACTCTGCTTGACGGAAACGATGTGACACTGTCGCCTGATACATTAGTGATTGCCGATCACGACCAGACGCTAGCAATGGCGGGAATTTTTGCCTGTACCGCGTCCGGTATCAGTCCGATTACCCACGACGTGGTGTTAGAATGCGCCTTTTTTAATCCTTTAGCCATCACTGGCCGTGCCCGCCGCTACAGAATGCACACCGATGCATCGCACCGCTATGAACGCGGCGTGGACCCGGACCTTCAGGCGCGAGCTATAGAACGAGCGACCGCGCTTCTAATGACTATCTGCGGCGGTCAGCCTGGCCCGATTATCGATGTGACTTCTATATCCGCTCAGCCGAAGCCGGCCATCATTACTTTGCGTCGAAAAACACTGGATCGTTTGATTGGCCATATTATCTCAGACGAGGACGTAAGCGATATTCTGACTCGTTTAGGCTTCCAGATTAGCCGTGTATCGAAAGGCTGGAAAGCCATAGCGCCGAGCTGGCGTTTTGATATGGCTATCGAAGAAGATTTAATAGAAGAAATCGCACGGGTATACGGTTATGACGCAATACCAAGTGTGCCGATGTGCGCCAACTTGGTGATGCCACACAGCCGAGAAGCGGCGTTACCGCTAGATCGGGTTAAGACGTTGTTGGTAGACCGCGGCTACCAAGAAGCGATTACCTACAGTTTTGTTGACCCAAAAACTCAAGCTCTATTACATCCTCATCAAGCACCGTTAGTACTACCCAACCCGATTTCTCAAGACATGTCCGTCATGCGTTTGTCACTCTGGACTGGGCTTCTTGGCGCTGTTGTCTATAATCAGAAGCGACAGCAGCAACGAGTCCGATTGTTTGAGAGTGGCTTGTGCTTTGTTTCTGATGATGCAGCTGATCTTGGCATTCGTCAGAATCTTATGCTAGCCGGTGTTATTTCTGGTCTACAGTTCGATGAACATTGGTATCAACCGAACCAGCAGGTAGATTTTTACGATGCTAAAGGCGATCTTGAGGCAATCCTTGAGCTTACTGGCAAATTAGACAATTTTAGATTCAAAGCAAAACAGCATCCCGCTCTTCATCCGGGGCAGAGCTCTGTTATTTATCTGAATAATGAACCCATTGGCTTCATTGGTACCATTCATCCCGAACTTGAAGCGAAACTACATTTAAATGGCCGTACGGTGGTGTTTGAGATTCTCTGGGAGAAAGTGGCTGAACGCAAAGTACCTAAAGCGATTGACATTTCTCGCTTCCCAGCTAATCGCCGAGATATTGCTATAGTGGTAGCTGATAACGTCGACGCAGAAGATATTATCTTAGAGTGTAAGACAATTGATTCAAATCAGTTAGTTAGCGTAAAATTATTTGACATGTATCATGGCAGAGGCGTAGCTAAAGGTTTTAAGAGCTTATCTATTAGTCTGATCTTACAAGATACCACTCGTACATTAGAAGATAAGGAGATTGCCGCAACTGTTGCGAAATGCGTGGCAGCATTAAAGCAACGCTTCCAAATATCTTTGAGGGATTAAGGTTTATGGCACTTGCTAAAATGTCAAAATACTTGTTTAAAACTTTTCGAGATGCCAAGAGAATTGTGGAGCTCTTTTAAGAAATTCGCTAGAACTGGGGAAAACTATTCCAGTTACTGCCGCCGTGTTGAGAATGCTGTTCTACAAAAACGAAACAGATGCAAGAAAGGCACAGTTTTCTCCTTTGTAACACATGCTAAAATTAAGCTGGTTATAACTTCTTTCATACATTAATCGATGCAGAATATCATTAAAGTGACGATAGACGTTATTATCAGAAATTATATCAATGATTTGCAAAAAAATAAAATACAATTGGGAGCTTCAAATATAATTTACGGATGTGAGGATATTCGCCTGATGCCGAATACTTTTACATCTCACTCCATCAGATCCACTGATAATAGTCCGTAAGATCAGGAGTAACCATGATCCAGATTATTGCAAAAACGTACTGGTCGCTATCAATTTTATCTACAGAAAATTAATCTTAGGAATATACTTCTTAAATCTGCCCAGATCCCAGTATGACTGAAAGCAAGCAGAAGCAATCGTCTGCGTGTCCATATTAAACAGCTTTCTCGCTATTTTATTTTTAAAATCAGAAACGGTGCATGAAAGATTATTGGATAGTGTATATATGCCTAAAATCGCTATGTTGTTTAAACCAAAATTTTAAATTAAATCCATCCATAGTATACACGACCACTTTCTATTATTAAATTAGCCATCAAATAATGTATCATACATGAAGTTCAATCTACTCGGTGGTACATAAATATGTTTCGTTTATTGCTGTGATCTACTAAATAACTCTAAACAGAGAGCCATATCGTGATTATAATCACGATAATTGACTTTTCTACGCTATACACAAAAGAGTGCGATAAAACAGTACTACTGTAGCAATACTGGCTCATGATGTACAACGCTGTAACAAGTCTTGCGCTCTTATTTGTATAGTGTGTTTTTAAATATGGTTGACTTTTATATCTTCGGATCTTAAGGTAAGAACGTAAAATTTGATCGCTTCCTTAGCAATATGAGGAAGCTTAATATTGGCGCTTTTATTGCTTGGAGCATTATCACTGCGCTGTTTCTTCCTTTCCGGTTGGATACTTAACACGATGCTGGCCAAATTAGTCGACCCGATGATTACGTACCTGTTACCGCTGCTGATTGGGGCTATACTGGTGGCCGAATGGTGGGAGCCAAACGCGGTGGTGTCGTCGGTGCGATTACCGCTATTGAGTGATCGCCAGTACTGAGACATCGATGTTCCTCGGCACAATGGTTGCTGGCCCTTTAGGTGGCTTAACTTTTAAAGGCGCCGACAGCGCCGTGGATGACCTACAACATCTTTTCACTGACGTCTATTTTTGTCGAGCCGGCTAAAATCCTTGTTCGTTCATTACTCAGCAATTTATGCGTTATCGCATGATAACGGGCCTAATCCGCCAGAGCGGATGGTGTGAAGGGGTGTTTCCCCGCGCCGCCTTACGCATCGCGTCAATAATATGCGGCGGTTTTACGCCCCCTTTGGGCGGCCGATAGCACGGATGTGGGTTTTTTACATAGCAACGTGACGAAAATACCTTCGGTATCGCCTGAGAAAAAACAGAGAGGTTTTTTATCCACCACTCTTTGCTCTTATGGCAGAGCAAAGAGTAAAAGTGTCTTTTAACACTTGATCGCTAACGTTCATTAGGCTAGTATCCTTCTTGAATACATTGCTGAATGATTTGCAAATCCCTGATAGCAGAGTCTGCCAAGATCTACCCTATCAGGGTTTTTGCGTT